>JAEKIV010000865.1:0-11392 GCA_016801325.1 Hypholoma fasciculare
TGCGGGAAGAATTTTATCATTGAAATTTTTCAAAATGTAATATGTATGTGCGGATAATAAATGTGCAAACGGGCACCCATATTACTCTGGATCTTTTCTAGTTTCACTACATGACTATGCCAACCAGCGTCCCCATTGATGCATTATCCCAAGTAGGGCATGAATCTACCAGATATAGTAATATCTCGCTTCGTACTTAACCGCAACTGCATGAGATAACAACAAAATAACGAAGTAAGATCAGAAGCGATGTGATTATTTTATTTTGAGTTGGATATCACCTATCTGTGATTGATGTTTTTTATCTAGTTTTCCCGGTCAGTCGTTCAGCGCTTCAGCAATCAGTACTCAGTACTAGTGGCGATAAGTATACTATCTGCACAGTGTGTGTATCGAGCCTCACGCTTTGATTCTTCATTCTCCATGGCAATGCACCAAGCACAGGTCTTCAGAGCCTGCCGGTGGCGACGTGTATACAACCCTAACGCCGATGGCACACAACAACCGACTGTGTACGCGCATGACTCACACATGGCGCTCGGTGTGCTGCCTACGATCTGAAAACCCATAGCAACGACAGCTCTGCAGCTCGTACGACAAATTTTTCTTTTTGGAAATCAGATCGAACACAACACTTGCCATAGCACCATTGCCGCGCAGTCAAATGTACATTTTTCGAAGTCGAATCATCATCGTTTTGTGAGAGGGATATCAGAGCAACAGTAGAGCAACTAGGGGGTGGGGAGGAAATTGTGAATTAACCAATGGCATACACAGATTTTGCGCCATTTAACTCACTTTTGGGGAATAATATTATTACAAGATGGGGGATTTCACAGCAGCATTCGCATGGGATATCACTAGTTCTCAGATTGTGGGAATAAAAACCGCTTGACCTATTAGACAGGTGATTGGCCAGATGAATTCAGAGAAGCAATTTGAACAAGCTTACTTTTCCAGCGGCCCTGGATACCTCCGACGCTACAGCAGATGAGTCTGGCATGTGTTCCTTAGCCTAAACCGTAAGATTCAGAGGAGTTCAACAAAATGATACCTAGTCAAGTACTCACCTTCTCCGCCGCACCAGCTAGCGCCTGCGACACATCCACCCCTGCCGCACGCACCGCCTCGAACGCGACGGCACTCGTTGCTTTGAACTCCTCCGCGCGCCGTTCCAGCTGGAGCTGCTCTGCAAGCGGCGCACCCGCCTTCTCTCCGAGCGTCCGTAGGTCTTCAAGCAGCCGCCGCATTATGCGCGCAATGTCGACGACCGCGCCCGTTCCGTGCTTGTTGCCGTAGCGCTGCACGACAGCGAGTACGTCCGCAGCGGCAGCGCCAATGATCGCGTTCGCCTGGTTTGCGTGTGCATCGACGATCTCGTCGAGAGCGTCAAATCCGCGGTCGACAAGCAGGCCCGACAAAGGGACAAACGCGAGGTACGCCTTGCACGCCTGGCGCAGGTGACTGAGGACGTGGCTCGGCGCCTTCTTGCCCAGCTCTGCGCGTGTGTCTGTCAGGAAGCCCAGTGTGGGTTTCACAGTGTCCACTGCGCGCTTGAAACTGGAATTGATGTACCAGACATAGCCTTTCCTGTGTATTAGCAAGACAATGGTTTGGTAAAGACGTTTGTGTACCAGCTCCTATAAGAAGTCCTCCGCCAACAGTACCAGCCACGGCGCCACCGATAAGAACATTGACAAGAGAAAAGCGACGCTCAGGATGGCTCGTGGCAGAGCTGAAAGTTCGTAGAGTCAGAATACGTTGCGTATGACACCGAGAGAGACGAATAGACATCAAGGAGAGAACAAGGCAGGCGGGAAAGCAGGCAGCTTCATCTATCACAGCTTATTCTTATATGGCCGGCAGCTACGTGACGACTGTCATCGGCAGCGCCTTGAGGCTTGGGCGCCTTCGAAAGGTTCCCACGAAGTTTATCACTTGCAGTTACAAAATTCGGCCAGGATCGCGAAAACAGTGTATAACATGAGTAGAATTAAGAGATTTATGCGTCAGGAATCTCAACTTCGCCCGAGTTGATACCATCGATGACATCATGGGGTGGTTGTCCGTCCACGGTGCAACCAATGCTCTGCGCCGTGCCTAGGATTTCCTTCGCACATCCCGCGAGATCCTTGGCGAGCGACTTGGCCTTCATTGTTCGTGCAATATCGACGATCTCGTCGAGGGTGACGTTGCCAGAGTGCTTGATGTTCTTCTCCTTCTTGCGATCACGTGGGGGCTCTAAAAGATAAATTAATCAGAGAGTTGGGAGCAACCCAGTCGACGCACCCTTGAGGGCCTTGATGACGAGGGAAGAGGCGGAGGGGACGACGGAGACGGTGGCTTGACGGTTCTGGATAGTGAGTTGGACCGTGACGCGGAGACCCTTCCAGCCAGAGGTGGCTTTGGCGATATCTTCGCCGACCTTTTTGGGCGACTGTTTGGAAAAAATGGATGAGCAAGTCAGCAGAGAAGACAGACTCTAGGATGCGTACCAGACCAAGAGGACCGATCTTGGGGGCCAGGGCAGAAGAAGCACCGACCTCTCCTCCGGTTGCCCGCAGGTAGATGATCTTAATTTCGGTGGGGTCCTACTCAAAACATCTGAGCATAGGTTCGGCGTGCAGACAGTGATTCGCGCCTCACCATTTTGGGGGCCATTTTTGCGGAGGACGAGAGGGGCGACGACGGACGGTGGGACTTGGTGATCGATGCTTGGCGGGGGCGGACAGAACTGAAAAATAAGGTTCGAACCCCGCCGGACAACTGTACAGCGGATGGGGCGTTGTGTGCGCATGTTATGCTAGAGCCTCGCCCTTCTTGCGCGGACGCACCGACCGTCGTGGCAGCTGCGTGCCCATCGCCACCGCCGACGCCGACACGGTTCCGGGCAATGGAGCCATGGAATCCGACAGTCCTCACCGGGTTGAAATCCCCGTGAACTTTGAAGATGCGCCCATAGATGATCTGGTGCAACTCATCGGTAGTCCCGGCTCTCTGCTAAATATCCAGTGCGCTCACAAGGCGTTGCAGCGGACATGCTTGAGCGTCTAATATCCCATAACGACCGCATCCCTCTGTCGCCGTAGGCCGCTTGCTTTCTGCCTCCGATCTGTCTCTGATCTCCCGCCAGCGAGTCGCTCACCCGCTTCCACTCCCGGTCCGCACCGAGCATTAGCGTGCTCGACTATCTCAAGCGCATCGTGCGCTTCACCAACGTTGAGGTACAGCCCACAACCTGCCTTGCGGGCATCTGCTCACTCGCATCTAGAAATCCGTGCTCATTATCACGCTCTTCAACATCGACCAGATCTGCGCGCGCGTCCCGCTCTTCACGCTTTCCTCCCTCACGTGCCACCGCTTCATCATTACGTCGATCACCGTCGCGAGCAAAGGCCTCTGCGACGCCTTCTGCCCGAATGCCCTCTACGCGCGCGTGGGCGGCATCCCCGTCACCGAGCTGAACGTCCTCGAGCGTGCGTTCCTCGCCATGATCGAGTGGCGCCTCATGGTCAGTCTCTCCGCACACACCATCTCGCCTCATTACGTTTATCTGCATGTTTTTTATTCATCAGTGTACCCGCGAAATTTTGCAGGAGTACTACGTTAACCTCGTGCGCACGCACAGCGCGGGCCGGTACTTTCTCACCGGCGCGGACTCCCCGAGCAGCTCGTCGGACAGCGAGATTGACCTCGACAGCGGGGCATCGTCGCCGACCGAGACGCCATCACAGCCGTCCGCGGTGCTCCTCGAGCACGGCACGATGCACGAGTTCGTCACGCGCCCAACGATCGAGCAGAATATGGCTTTCGCTGCGCTGCAGCAGCTGCAGGCGCAGCAGGAGAGCATGCCGCATCGCCCGTAAGGCGGGCGCAGAAATCCATAGGATTGTTGCATAAATAATATTGTATTGTAAAATAGAACGTTAGAGTTTTCACATTTGTCTAGTTACGATGCACAAAGGAGGGTACTGGTTTGACAAGCAACAAACAGGTAGAGAAGCAAAGGAAAGGAAAAAAAGGCAATAACAAAATAATTACATTGTGGCTACTGAATCGATTGGAGGACGGAACAATTTTTTGGGGCGAGAAATGAATGCAATGAGCGACGGAGTGCTGTTGTTGTTTACTATGCTGAATGGTACAATCCTGGTTGATGTGTGTCGGCGACGGTAGTATACAATGTCCGCCAATTAAAGGCTGGGGCTTCAAGCGTAGCGGGGGGTGGCAACCAATAAATCATTACGCTGAACGGCGCCGGGACATGATAAGCAGTGCGCCCCGGGAGATATACTACGGTACCAATACAAGGGGCGAACGGGAGCGGGGATCGAAGTCGTGCGGGTAAGCTGTGGAAGGGGGCGGGGGATGCGGGTAGAAGGGAAGGGGAAGGGGTAAGGGGAAGGGGAAAAGGAAGGGGAAGGAAGGGGGCTGGACTGGGTGCGGAAGAATGCCAGGTCCGTATGCTGCTTCTCTGTGTATGTGTCTGTCTGTCTCTGCGCTCTGCTGTGCTGCTGCACTATGTACTTGCTGCTGCTGCTGCTGCCGTCGCCGCGCCACCACTGCCTTCTCCATGTGCCTGCGCACATGCCTAGCTGCCTGCTGTCGGAACGGGAAAAATGCACTGGTGAAAGGAGGTATGTTGCGGGTGAAGGAAGGAGGAAGGATAGGAAGTGCGTCATCCCAGCAGGCAGAAAACAGCGTACGCAGGCCGCCCACTGCTGTCCATGGGTCATCATCATCATCATCTCGTCATCATCGTCGCGGTCATCCGCCACCACCTCCTCAACTCTCCACTTCCTCCTCTTCTCCACCGTCAACCACTCACCACCACCACCACACCGCGCCTACTTGCGCCCATTTCCACCCGTCATCGCGCTGAGCAGCTTTGCAAGCGTGTTGATCTGCCCCTTCTGCACCTTCTTGCCGCCCTCTGCCCCGTCGTCCCGGCCGCCGAGATCCGTCGTGCTCGTCGCCGCGTCGCGGCGCAGGTGCGGCTGCACCGCGGGCTTCGGCTTCACCGCGCGAGTAGTCTGTGTACCGCTTCCTCCACCCATGGCGGCAGAGGCAGCGGCGCGCGGAACGAGAATCGGAGTAGCGAGCGAGTTGGCGGGCGTCGGCGGCAGAGGATGGCGCTCGCGCTCGTTGATCGTGTCGAGCGTGAGGTCCTTCGGCTGCTTGCGCGTACGCGGCTTGCGCACAGGCGGCGCACCGAAGATGTCGCCGACGGGGTTCGGGTGCTGCCCGCGCGGCAGCTGGTCGAGCTCCCATGGCACGCCATCCATGACTGCACGACGTAAGCATCAGTAGCCTGCACATACTCATCTATAAAACAGATAGACTCACTCTTGATGTTCTTCGGGATGTGGCCCTGTGCATACCCAGTCCCGTTGCCGCTGAACGTCGACCCGGGGCCCTTCACACTCGTGCGCCAGCTCGCGGAGCTCACGCTTGTCGCCGTCGTGCTCACGCTCCGCGTGCTCGAGTTGCTGTACCTAGTAAACGCGCTCGTCGACGTTCCAGCGCTGCTCGATGTGCTCATCGAGCTGCGCCAGTTCGCACTGACTACAGAGCTTGCGGAAGACAGCGGCGCGCGCGGCGCACGTAATGCACTCGTCGGCGAGGGCCCGCGCGGAGCGCCACCAGCAGCCCATGGCTCAGGCGCAGGCACACCGGCCATCGGGTGCGGCGGCAACGGGTGCTGCAGCGAGTGCAACGACCGCGCGTGCGGGTTGTGAGCCGCGGAGAGCGCATGGCCAGGCGAACGACTGCCCTGTCTACGTCCACCGCCAACAGCAGGTGCGCCATTGCCAAGCGGCGACGGGTCGCGCACGCCACGGCGACCGCGGCTCCATGTCGAAGCCGCGTCCGAGTCGCTGCGCGGAAGGGAGAACGAAGACGAAGACGCAGCTGCATAGTGTGGCTGAGCAAAGGCGATCGGAGATGATGCTGGGGCGGCAGGTGCGTTGAGACCCATGAGCAGCGTCGCGACATTGTTCGCCGTAGACGCCATCGCGCGGGATTGTGCTTGACCAGGAGGCGACGGCGGTGGGAACTGACCGAACGAAGCCTCTTCCACAGGCGAGATGCGACCGGCGGATGCGGCGGCGGCGGCGGTTGCTGCGTTCGCAGCGAGCGCCGCTGCGCTGTTCTTCCCGAAGCTGAGCTTCCACTTTGACGGCTTCTTCGTGACAGGTGCCGGGATTGGCGCAATAGAGGCAGCAGCCGCGGGGGCGGCAGGCTGCGATGGAGTTCGGGACAGCAGCTGGGTGGGCACGGGGTACATACTCACCGGTTCGAAGGGCATGCGCGGGCGTGAAACAGAACCCGAGCGATGTGAGGACGACTTGGACGCCATGCTGATTTCGCGCGCGAGTGACTGAGATGCGTTGGCGAGTGTTGCGAGCGTGGCATCGAATGCGGACGTCGGGCTTGCGGGGAGTAGCGCAGCAGCAGCGGCGCCCTTGCCTTTCCGGGCTCCGCGCTTGCGGCGCTTGTTCGTCGACGTCGAGCGGGACGTCATCCCCTCGATCTCAATCTCGACGTCCGCGTCTGCGTCCGCCTCGTTGTCGTTCTCCTCCGCGTCGTCCTCGTCGCCCTGGTCGATGACGGTGGAGAGCTCCGCGCGCTCGAACGACGGCGCCCGCGATAACGAGCGGGGCGGGATCGCCGGCGTCCGGCCGGCGGTCGTCGAACCGGAGGGGTGCCGGGACTGGGGGCGGTGCGACAGGGGCATCGTGAGCGAGATCCGGTGGCCTTGCGTCGATCCGGCGGACGCCGTGCGATGTACACCATGTGCACCCAGGAGGCTCGGCAGGGTGCGCGCCCAAGCGCCAAGCTCTGCGGCGCTCATACGCGGGGCGTCGTCGTGTGGCGAGTCGAGAATACAGAAAACGCGGTGAGCGAGGACATCAGCGACGGGACGGGTCATACCCATGAAGCGCTGCATGAAAAAAGCAACAGGATCTTTGAGAAATATTTCAAAGGAAGAACAAGCGCCTTCGGCGGTATCCGTCCAGGGATTAAAGTGGTACAGCCTTGTGGATGAGAGGAGTCAACAAGGGCGTTTTTTCCCACACAGAAATAAAGACCAACATATTAACGAGGACGATGCCTAGAGACCAGACATCGGCAGCACGGGGACGATAAGTAGGAGCAAGATTATTTCTGCATTCTGAGGGGGAAATAAGCGCATATATGCGGTCGGAGAGGCGTAGGACGCACCGTAGCTCATGTACGGAGCACTACCGCAGTCCATGTCAGCAGATTCCACATCTGTCGTCGAGAGGCCAAAATCAGTGAGCTTGACGATAACCTTACGCTCTGACCGGCCATCGGGGGTGGTGTAGTGGCCGTCGGTGACGATAAAGTTTTCGGGCTTGATGTCGCGATGAAAGACACCCTGAGCGTGGCAGGCAGCGACAGCGTCACACATCTGGCTAAACATGGACGAAATGAGGCGGAGACGGGTGCGGGAGAGCAGTTGGGATGGATTGAGGTTTGATAGCAGGCTGGGTGTTGGAGGGGTGTGGGAAGTTGAGACTGACAAGTCGGTGTGGTCGCTGAGATCATAGTGGTCGCGGGCCTGTTCGAGAAAGTAAAAAAGGTCCTCCCCCGGGACGTACTCGAGGAGAAGGAGCAAGAAAGAAGAAGTTTCAAGGGTGCGGTGGAGCGAGACGATGTTTGGATGGAGCTGCAAGGACTGGTGGATGGTTACCTGGGACGAGTCAGTTGAGGATAAGAGGAGGCAGCAGCTGCCGAGCACGCACCTCGGACATCTGCACAGCAAGGGCGTCCTCGTCGAGATCGGCCTTTGACAGACACTTGATAGCGTACTTGCGACCGTAGACGACGCCCGGACGGGGCTGGTCAAACTCCATGGACCCGATAGTCGACATGTGGCCGTCCTCTGAACGCGGGGGGCGGGCGAGGACCTCGTGGACGAGATAGACGACTGCATAGCTACCTGTGCCGAGCTGCTTGATGACCTCGAATTCCTGGGCGGGAGCGTGGGGCTGCTGGGCTGCTGCGACTGTGCGGATCTGCTCGCCCTGGAGGAAGAAGCCGTCACCGACGACGTCGCCGGGGGCGAGGACGTCCTCGATGGCCTGGGAGACGACCGAGGCCCGAGAACGCGGGCGGTCGGCGGAGGCGGGGAAGGGGACGGGACTGGAGGCGAGGGGACGGGAGGAGAGGTAGGGGCTGCGAGGTGCGGGCGGGTCCTTTGTCAGGCGACGGCGTGCATTGTGGTCGGGGACGAGCGGGGACGGATACTGCGGCATTCCCTTGCTCAGGACGACGACGAGACCTGCTTGGAGTCTGAGCTGGCGAGGCGACGATGCATGCAGCAGGAGCGGCGGACGCCCAAGTTGTGGGATTCGAGATGGGGGAGACGGACTGAGGAGCGTTCTGCCTCCATGTGCTCCATTCAAAACACACACATGCACTCTAGCCTATTTCTAATTACGGCATCACCTTCTCCGCAGCTGCACATGCTACCTTCCCACCGACCGCCGCCAGATACTCCTGCTGCAAACTGTCAGCACACGGTCAAAAATAATAAAATCACCTCACCATCGATGCGTCCACGCCCGCTGCCCACGCCGTCCATGCAGCGCCCAGTCCGGGCAGCCCGGCTGCCGCCAGCACCTCGCGCGCCGCCGCCGCGACGCCGTCCACAAGCGCCGTGCCGGCCGCGTCCGGCAGAACATGGCGGGCAGCATGCAGCACGACCGCGCGGGGATCTGCCGGCAGCGTGCTTCCGAGCACCCAATACAGATGCTCCAGAACCTTCCCTCGCACGTCTCCCGCCAATGGGAACCCGCGCACCACGTCCACCATCCCTGCGAACATCTCCACGCGCGGCACCGCTGCGCCCATCATCAGTATCCATTTTTCCGCATCAACGCATCCACGCACCTTGTCCCGCGCTCGAGATCACACTCTCCACGATCGCGCCCTCAAGCACCCGCGCGCGCGCTGCCTCGTCCGCCTCAAACTCGGCTTCGGCCTCGGCCGCTCCCTCCTCGATCGCCTCTGCCTCCATCTTCTTCCCTGTAATCGCGCTGCTCGGGTCGGGAATCCCCAGCACCTCCCACCGCCTTCTCAAGCTCTCCACAAACCCAAGTTCCATCTTCAAATATTCCAGCCACAGCTCCATGCTATCTGCGTTCAGCCGCAGTCCGCGTTGCAGCAACATCCTCGCCGCCGACGGTGAATGATGCTCCAGTTCATGTGCCGCTGCGAGCACGAACAGCGCCGGCGTGTGCGGGTGCATCTGCAGCGCCCTGCCAATACCGTCAGCATGGCGCGATCATACATCACCACGGCCACATGAACCGATCGTCCGTGCGATAACGCCCGCGCGGGTGCGCGGTGCCTCGCACAGGGGTACCCCGGCGCCTCCGGCCGGGAAATGCATACGCAATGCGCTCCCCGGCCGACCCTCACAGTCATGCGGCTGATAAAGACGCACTCACCTCGCGGTGATTCTGCCTACGAGCGCGCGGGCGCCTGCGCGCTTCGCCACCTCAATGTACTGCACCCATATTCCAACATCACCTTTAAATTTTGTCACCGCGCGCTCGAAGATGTGTAGTTGCCTCCGCACGAGCGCATAATCCGACAATGTTGCTGGGCCGGGAGGGATGCCTGCGTGCACCAACGGTCAGCACATGGCGCCTGTGAGGTAAGAGCAGAATGGGCGCAGCAAACATCAAGGTAAGAGTTGATATGCATGTGGTTTTTGTGCAGGGCGGAGCAACTTCGCCTCGCGGCGTAGGCCGTTCATGCTGCGCCCTACGTCGGACAAGGGGGTGGGACTCACCCAGGCGCGCAACGCGCTTGCGGCGCAACTGCTCAAGGCCCATCTCGTACGCCGCGTAGCGGAGGTAGTCCGCTTTCTTCGCGACGCGGCGCACGAGCGCCGTCTCGAATCCCGTCCGCTTCTTCATGATCGCCTTCGTCTCTTGCTGTAATAGGGAAAAACGCAGGTGCGGGGGTGGCACGGGTGCATATAGGGAGAGATACGGCCATGGTCAGTCCACATGGCCTTAATAAGCCCTAGGAATGAAAAGGCAAGCACGTACCTCGGTAAACAGGCCCTTGTCGACGAGGTCCTTTAGCTCGTCGAGCATCTGCTCCTGCTGGTAGTGTACCCGCTCCATCGTAGCTCTCTAGCTGCTGCGTCTGTGCTTTCGTATGGTAAAGTCGTCGTATGTCTTGCTAAAACCAATGTATGCCGCTAAGAAGAGAAACGAGGCGATGAACGTGGAGGGAATGTCTGCGCAACAAGCGGCAGCGTCGGGCTCACCTCACGGCCCGTGCGTGCGCTTGTTTTTTTTCGCTGCGCCGGGCCCGCGGGCCGCCCCTGGGTTCCAGGACCCCGAAAGATGCTTCTCGCATTTGGTCGGCGGCCGGCATGTTCTCGCGCGCCCGCGAAGCGCGCGTTTCCCATGCACGCAGCCTAGCCGCGCCCAACTACTCTCTGGCGGACAGCAGGCAAGGGGAACCCCCAATGTTAAAGAAGGCTCAAAAATTTAACTGGCTACAGAAGATAAAGTCAGAACTGACGGAGAAGTGGGATGGCAAGAAATGATATTATGCCGAGGGACTGTTGTCAATGGACTACTGAGTCGCAGAGGCTAGAGTAAGTAGTTCCAGGGTGACGACGGGGATAATAGCTAAAGCGCTAACGGCTCGTGAGTGCGTGCATTTAAAACGATGGCATACACATATTTGAAAATGGAGTAGGTGATCAAGACATCCCGGTGGAAATAACTGTAAGGACGCGCTTTGGAGACACAAGACACAGTACAGTTCGGGGACGTTTCGTGGAAGGTTAAATGCCTATAAAAACAGGATATACATACGCTCTTCTATATGTAGACCGTTGTGTAGGAATAAACCACAGTCTATGTGCTTTATATCCGCGAGAATACGCAATATATGCGTTTTGTATGCACAAAAAAATTATGGAGCGCGAGCCCTCGTGGCGTTCATGATTGACACTGCACGAAACACCGCACGCGAGGAAACCGGGAGAGCCGGAAAGAGAAGGCGACTCACCACCAAGCCAAACGAACGGGAAATTGGAATGGGGCGTGGGTTCGGGCGACTTTAATTAAGTAACCGCCACCTGCGGGGGCAATGCTCGCTTCGCCATCCTAGTCGTAAAGTAGTTGGACATCATAGTCATAGGATTTCAAATATTACTTGCTGATACCTACGAGAATAACCGTGACGACAACAAGGGGAGGAATTTAATGGGTCCTCGTACGGAGGGACAATGAAGTCATTGTAATTTGTTGGCCGGAGGCGGCATATTCGGACAAAAAGTTGGACCTGTTTCCTTTCCTGAAGTGCTCTCGCCTCTTAACGACAGTAAAGGTTA
>JAEKIV010000866.1:0-11392 GCA_016801325.1 Hypholoma fasciculare
TCCTCACAGCCGAAGAAGTTGCAATAATGCGTTTGGACATAGCTAATATGGCAACTCCTTCCTGGTTAGCATCAGTTCCTTACGACCTCGGTGCAGCGAGACACGGCAAGATCAAAGCAGATCAGTGGCGTATTCTAGCAACTACATATCTTCCCATCTCTCTGCAGAAAATGTGGGATACAAATTCGCCACGATCAACTCCACTCCGCAAGAAAATGCTAGATGCAACGATGTCTCTCATATCTGCTGTCAGTATAGCAACATCCCATAAAACGTCCCGAAGAATGGCAGAATTGTACCTTCAACATATGCAATCTTATTTGCAGCTGATACAAGAGCTTCTCCCGAGATACAATCTACGTCCAAACCACCATATGGCCCTTCATCTCGCTGAATATCTTCGCTTTTTTGGACCTGTTCATGCTTGGTGGACATTTCCTTTTGAACGCTTAATAGGCATGCTGGAAAGGACACCGACCAACTTCAAAATGGGTGTGTTCCTTCTATAAGCTTTATGATACCACAGAGCCTTAAACAACTTAAATTTGCTCCAGGACAGATCGAGGAAATTATGACTAAAACCTTTGTGAAGTCTGCAAACATTCGTTCTCTTCTATTGAAAGATTTTTGTCCAGAAGCTATAGCAAACTGTCGACGTATTTTTACAAAATTTATCAGCCCGGATATCCATAACGGTACTCTTATCGATATCAACTCATTTCTCTCTGATCCGGAGAATGACCCGGCACCTGAGCCTCGTACGTTCACAAAAGTCGCACTGTCTGAAACTACATTCAGAGCACTTCGCCTCCGCTTTCCCAACACCATTCCTGTAATCCGACGCACCATAACGTTTCATACCTTTGAAGGGCGGACATTCACTACCTGCTCGCGCCATGAGGGGAACAGTGGTGTGTTGGTCAGGTCGGGCTTGGATAGCTCTCTGAAACCCGCTCGGATACAAGACATTCTGGAAATCTCGCCGAAAGAAATACTATACGTCATCCGTCATTACCGTAGGGTTGAAGGCGGTATCTCTGATCCATTTGCAAAGTACCCATTCTTGCACATATCTCTATGGTCATTGATGCTAGGAAATTGTGCAATCATACGCCCAGAAGAAGTCGCCTCTCATTTTGCTAGCATCCCGTTCTCTTTGAATGACGAAGACGATTCTCTTGCAGTTGTTTCTTCATACAGAGTAAGCACAATAACCATAACCTACATTCTTTGTTTCAATAACCACTCTTAGGAATATTGACCTTTAATACGGGACATGGTTCTTGGATTGGGTTGACGCCCTTGACTACATTTAGCCGAGAAAAGACAGTCACGATTATGACAATTCTTCCGTGTATGAGTGGCATTTCAAAGTAACCGGCGAGTCGACGCGGGAGACTTTAGAGATGGCCAGGGCAAGGGAGTAATAAGTAAGCTATCAGCCTATGGTATGGTATTAGCGGAAATGAGGATATTAGCGAAAATAATGATATGAAAATAAGTGGCGTTTACGCGGATCTTGTCCGCACTGAGAGGCACTCCGGCCTTTTGTGCAGCGTGTGTTTCCTGGGCGGGTGTAGTCACGGTTGAGCAGGTGTGGAAAGGATAGGGCTCCGCCACCCTGTGGAAGTCGGGTAAGGACAGGGCCTAAATCGGCATGACTGTTCCCGAGCTTGTCGTCCGGTCTATGTAGCTACGACATTTTTGAACCTCTACAGCCTAAAAGTATTGAGAGTTCACCAACATAATTATTGCATTCTTGACAATCAGTAATCTAGTTCATGGTTTCTTTCTTGCTCGCTTTTTTCGTGCTTAGAACCGACGAGAGAATGAAAATCGGACACTCAGGCTGCACATTTGAAGCAGCGGCGTGTCACCTTACGGGGTGAACAGGGCCTCAGCCAAAAAAAGTATTCAAAAAGGTGATGTATTCTGGAGTTGAGGGATGATGAAGTTACCATCGACCGATACTGTACTGAGGCACTCCCTGTACCCAGATGTGAAACTTATATGTAACCAGTCCCTGTACACGTAAGTAAAGCTGGACCTTGACCAGACGTGGGGCGAGGCATGCTGAAGGCCACGTAACTTCAGAAGATGTGGCGCGATCAAGGGGAACTCGGAAGAGCGGAAGGCAGGTTGTGGGGTCGATAGGCAGAAGTGCAGGATGGTGGCACTTCCACCCTGGATCATCGAACGCGATGCCAACGGTCAACGCATAGACGCCGGCACAATAAGTGAATCGACATTGTGCTGGGGCACGACGAGGCATGCCTTTGCTCTCGAAGTACGCGACGCCGTTGCACATGGTAACTTCGAAACATGCTGTTCACAACAGTGGAGATGACCTAGAGAAAGCGAAGTCGGTACTATCGCGATGGCAATAACTCGGCCCCGGGACAGCACGCCGACGTACAATCTATGTCGAGTGCCGCCATGTCCTGCCGCTGCGCCAAGCGGTTCTTCATAGGATGAGGGGGGCGGGAGGTGGGCAGCGGCTGGTTGGCTGGTGGTGTTGACGTACAAGCAGGATGTGGGTTGATTACAATCGAGTTTCATGTTATGTAAACTCTTGAAGGTAAAAAACACTGGGCAGATGGCGCAGGCGGCTATGTGAGACACATTTGACTGTGAGTGAGGCGAGGGAGATGATGACGTCGCCTCATGACACTCCAAGGCAAAAGCAGGGCATCAGCAGGGGAAAGTTTGGAAAGATAGAGTCTTGAAGCTTGAATCTTGAAGCTTGAAGCTTTGAAGCTTGAGCTTGAACGTTGAACGTTTGAACACGGAGACGGCGCAGAAGGGTGGGCAAGTAAGGAGCTCCTGCAAACTGTCGAGATCCCGTAAGCAGCAGCGGGGACCCACTGACTTTCCATTTATGGTAAAATGTCAGGTGATCATGCGCACCGCGCGCTATTACACGGCCGCAAACAGGGAATTTCAAGGTGGAATAGTGTAGTGGTGTGTGTGTAGCTGGGTGTGCTGTAGGTGGTTGGTTCGAATCACGATAGTTTTCCTTTTTTACGGCTGTGCAACTGCGCTCAGTACGCGATCATCGATGTCCATCGTCGGACTCGCGTGGCGCGCCGCTATCCCCCGCGTTCTTGTGCTCACGAGCCTATCATCTTGGGGCGGCCACGACGCGCACTTGATGTTGAGCGCCTTGCGCAACGATGCCGATGCTACTTATTGCTTCATTTTGGCTGTTTGGCTGATGTAGCTTGATGTAGGCACGCTTCAAAATAATTTGACTACTTTATAGTGTAAAACGGGGACCACAGACATCAATTTCACCCTGGATAATATCTTTAACAGCACACAACGCGCACAAGCGCTACACTTGTGCTTGTGATCTACGTATCTGTAGAATAATTGCCATATATGGGAAAGAGAACATCACGTGAGTACGGATACGCTGCAGACCGCCCAGGACGAGGTACTACAACTTTAGTAGCATTCGTCATTTAGTTATTTTAGAAAATGACTACCTTTCCCAAAATGACGCTGTTTTCCAAAATGACTACTTTGATTTATTTTGGGAACACCAGGGTCGCAGGTACTGGATCTCTACCATACCCAGTGCGGCGGTCTAGACCGGCATTGTACCTCCCCAAATGGCATTACCGACAAAAAATGAAAATGAATGTCGACTGAGCTTGATTTTGCCAGGTGGCAGCTCATTTACCTGTTCTCATACCACTACCATGTCCCTCCAGTCCAGTTCTCGTCTGCGCGCGAATAACATCAGATTAACCCCTCTCGAAGCGCTGGAAAAGTATGCGTCCGTTGAGTATTACTACTTTATTTGGCTCGCTGACTATCCATGTATATATTCTAGGGCACGAGAGCTTGACGCACGGGTCGCAGCGTCAGTTTTAGCTGCTTCTAAAACATGTATTCCGCGCAATATCAACAACAGCAAGAAAGCACGGATGAGCCGAAACATGGGACGACAGAGCCACCGCACGGCTCAAAGCACCGCACACCTCCAGCTTAACAATGATATTATTCAAGTGAAAAACCAGCTAGTTGATTCCGCTCAGAACCGCAAAGAATTAAAAGCGAAGTTGAAGGATTTGACAGAGAAGAAGAAAGAGGCTGGAAAATCACCTCGAAATATCCAAGCGCCGTTAAACCGATTCAATATTGCGCTTCCTGAGATTTTAGGTACTCCAGCGAGTCCACTCGTTGTGTTCACAGATGCCGCGACACCGCCTGCCTCCACGACCATGGCAGCTCAACTAGATCTGTCTCACGGTGTTGTTGAGTTGCCTTTCGAGGCCGAATGTTCTGTGGGCTAATCTAAATCCTCTATTACTTGCGAAGTATTGACTGTGTAAAATTATCCCCAGGGTCTCGGTGGTGCACATGTCGAACTTGAGATATCTAGTCACCCTCCCAGCCAGTGGCGGACCCGGGAACCATCTCCCGAGTTCTTTGTTCCTCCATTTGACCTCGATTCATTCAATGATTTTCTTGCTCGTGCGACGTGAGCCAACACCGCAGCCTACAGCCGTAGAGGCCCATATGTTTTTGAGATCGGTTCTTGGACAGTAGTAGATATAGAGCTAGAAAAAGCAAGTAGTGGGCCTATTGCGCTCAAATGGTTTGAAATATTTATTCTTCCGTGTCAACATATTCAATTGTTAATTTACTTATTTCGGCTTAGAAGTTGCAGTAGTGAAGTAGATACTAGAATCTATAATCAATACTTATGTTTACCTTTTGACTCGGAGACAACCTGTCGTCGACTCCTCTGAGTCATTCAAATTGGGAATTATTTCACGAATCGCGACTCATTATATCAAATTTATATATCATGTTGCTGCACATGCTGTAGGGACCAGTATTATACAAGGATAACTCTGGGTGTTAAGGGCTACTACCAGATGCCAATAGCCCAAGTTTGTAGAGTATCCGGTGCTTTGTTATGCACTTATGACTCGGACACATACGCACGCCGTCGACCTTGCGTGTAGCGTGGAGTCTGGACCCGGTCCGAAGAATATTTTTAGCTCAGTCTATAAAATGACTATCTAGTCATTTTCCACTGAACAGTTGCCATTCTCACGCAGTTGAAAAATGACGAATGCTACTAAAGTTGTATGTACTCGCCCAGGACACCACTTACATCGTCTTCGCGTCTGCTGAGCACTTCATCCTCCCACGATCTGCGTACCTATCCACAGACTCTGTCTGGTGTGAATGGACAACGCTCCGGCTAGGGTCGTTTTCAATTAGCGGGCTTTCAACAATGTTCATTTCCCGTGAAGGCCGTGAACGACATGGTTTGGGGGTTCGCCGTGTTTGCTTTGAAGCTTGTCGCCCGCCTATCGCACTCCAGGACCCCCAAGCTGCGGGCTTGCCATACACTCACCGTGATCCCGAAGACTGGCGCGGGTGTGCCAAGATCCCATGGGGTTCTATGTGGCGTTGCTCGCTTGCAGCGACACTTTCCAGCTCAATCTCAAGGTGTTTCTCGTCTGGAGAACCGTGAATATTCACTGCTCCTGCACTCGTAAGTCGGGTATGTACCAGGGTGAATGTGAGTATACCGGAAAACTAAAATTCTTCTATTACTGACTGCGATCATTTCACAGGTTTTGCTTTGCTCATTCGACGATTCCAGTGCTGGTATATGTGCACCGGATGACATTTTCCCAGAAGCATACCAAGTGGGTCGCCGCACCGCCGCACTACCCCGCTGTCGAACAGGTTTTTTAAACACGCCAATGGTCTTTCTCACCTCCCTATATTGCCTAACGAAGGAGAGGTCTCTCTGTACGGTCATCGAGGAAATCGAGAAATCGAACGCGTCGTTCTACAAGCAGGCCACACTTTCGGGCTTTGCTGTGGTGTTTGACCATTCAATTACACGTGAAGACGAGCTCTGCGGCTTCTGCCTGCGTCCCTATGCTAGATATTTCTCTCCAGAGAGGTCAGGAAGCTCAAGACCGATCAGAAGTTACCGTCGGGATGCTCCAACATGCAGTCAATTCGGTACTCTAATGCCGCCACATTCAAGCCAACAGCACCACGCTCCAATACCTCATTCTATGTCCACTTTGTCTGAAGAACACAGCCGCAGTCTAGCGCTACAATACCCGAGTGCACATAACCTCCGAGCACGAATGTGCCTCTCTTGAGAAGTATGGGCATCTTTGGACACTCAGGCGACTTGAAACTCGCGAAATGGCGCGGTTTTGGAAAGAGAGGCATGAAGGGGTAGTCCGGAGACCTGCTAAAACATCGAAAAAGGTGCCTATTGTGATTTTAGATACGCATACGACGACCCTTGCCTTTCAGTAAGTCATTCACTCTGCAACAATACTTTTTTTACTCTATTCTCTACTAATACATGTGCTTCAAATATAGGCCCCAAACGTCTCGGAATTGACAAAAATGACGACGACTTGGGGACAGATAATTCGGTACGGTCCATGCTATCTTTCAATAGTCGGACTGACTGATTAAATGATCACGATATCGTACAGGGAATCGGTGAATTGGTTTGCTCTCCCACAGCGCTCAATTCCGCGCCAGACGAGGTTGAAGGCATCGATCACGCTGATGGTGAGCAAATTTGTTCTCGGGGCAAATTTGATGAGAATGTGACAAGTATGACAATATACAGACATGTACGGCGATGAAGCCATATATGCTTCGGAATTGAGCTAACCGCCGGGGCCTGTAGCTGTGATCCCTAGAGGTATGTGCTTCATCATGCTCTACCCCTCTCTGGCAGGCTCTGTCTGATCGGACATCGTAATATTCGCTTCTTTTTCCCTCTATAAAAGATGTCCTCCTGGTCTTCGTCATACGCTCCCCCACCTCGCCGTTCCCGTTCCCGGACACCGCGCGGAGGCTACTCTTCTAGCCAAAGCTCATACACGGATACTTATCCAGAGCCTCAGCGGTCAGATTGGGATACATATGATAAGGACAGATATGGGCATACGAGCGAGGCTGACGCCGGAGCAGGAGTCCACCGCTAGACGTAGGTATGCATTTGTTTCTCTTGTTAGCAATATTTCTGATTATGGCCATGTGTAGCTGGCAGGAAGCGGAGAAGGTCTATGTCACCTTATGACAGAGAAAGATACGACCCTCGTCCGAGATACAATGACGGCTATGGTTTGGTTTCTTGTCCTTTTCGTATTTCAGCGCGTTTTATATACTGCTCAGATGCGCACTCGAGGCACAACTACTCGACATCCCCTCGGCGTCACAACCAGCCTTTTCTCCCTGCAAGAAGAGCACCTCCTCCAGACCCTCATACTTTTGACGGCCAGCTACCTTGAAGTAATGCGCCGACTGGTTCCGCTTCTCAGGGAATCACTATGATTTTCCGAGAAATACGATCCAGCGCCCTAACCCGAAAAACTGCGTACGAGAGTCAGAAAGGAAGAATGGAAAGGCCGTCTCCATAACATCCTTCACGACCCGAAGTCAGGGAAATCTGATCCTGATCTTCGTAATCCTGACCCTGAGCCTGTCTCTCCAACCAAGGAGAACGGGAATGGCGAAGCAGCAGATGGACACGCAGTGACGGAAGAGCCGAAGCCTGTGCCCTTAGGGGGTGGTGACATGCAGTTCAACGTCGAGGCAGGTGACGATGCTGTTGATCATGATGTGCAGTGCAGCTATACCAATGGGAAATCATACGTCGGATACAAACGTGGCGCCCGCGGGGAACAATTTTCGGTTCCAATCGAAGGGAATCAAGTAACGATTCGCACAACATCATCAGATATTGGCCGAATCAAGCTCGAGGAGAAATTCTTATTTCAATGTCACTGTCCTCATTCGTCGCGATAGGCATGTTCAAAGATACGTGGATTCCAGCACCTGGCCCTGGTAATCCTCTGCAGAAGTGGAGTTATTACTGAGCAGGCTGGCTGCGATTCTAAGATGACGCTGACATGTCTGCTGTGATTGCGGAGCTCTCTGAGAAGAAGGTGTGTGTGCACCATCCGTTGATCTACTACCTTAGACCTTACATTGTAATTAGACTGAAGGATTCAAATTTCATGTCACCCATAATCCGCGTCTTTTCGTAAACAAAATTCGTTATGCTCCTGACGTTACGAGTCGACCCGAAAGATTAGAGAGCGACTTGCAAGATGTAAAAGTCCTTTCGGGAATGCCGGAGCGGCAGGCTGCGAACTTGTGCGCCCTGCAGCTTTCGGAATTGGAGCCCTCCAGCCACGCGAAGCAGGATGGAGAGAACGTCAAGCCGGCGCAGAACGATGCGGACATGGCCGCGCCCGAGGACGAGGATATTGCTCGACATGTACCTCGACTATTTGCGCGTCGCGTTCAACACATGCCGTTATTTGCGCTGTTGTTACCGATCACGTTGAGGAAGTGCGGCGTAAGCGCCTGAGGCATGAGAGAAATCGCTGTCGAAGTCGATGATTGAAGAAATGAAGGCTGCGGAGGCAGAGAAGGAGAAAACGACGAAAGCAGAAGATAAGGAGATGGTGGATGAAGAGGCAGATGACAAAGCAAAAGTCAAGGATAAGGACAGTCGTGCAACGAAGAATGATACAAGACATTGGAAACAGCACGGTTTGTTTTTTGCGTGCTTTCAGCGAATCATATTGTTCATCTACTGGCAGATGACCGGTGGCTCGAATGGCCTGACTCAAAGGATGCGCTCCTCATTAATCGCAACAGCGTTGACCGTCGCGTATACGGGGGGAAGAGCTACGAAGAGTGAGCTGCTTTTTATTCGTTTATATTTTGTTTTTCAAAACATTATTCTAGTGAGCTCGGTAAAGCTGTTGAACCTTTCATTAAGCAGGGGGATGAAGCGAAATTCCGGTGTAAAACTTGCCAAAAACTTCTCAAGGCGGCTGCGTTCGTAGAGAAGCGCAACATCTTGAGCTTATCAAGCCCGTTGAAGAGGCACGTTCTTTCTCGCGCAAGGTGCACCGTGCGGATTCCGGAAACCCGCATACCCAGCCCGACCTGCGACGCGGTGCTCTAGTTTCTCACCAGGAACTGGGCGCGTATGCAACCCGCCTGCCGTTGTCCGCCTTCCCCCGCGGCCAATGCCAAAGACTGCCAAAGAAGTGTATCAGGCGCCGGCCACAACTCCATTTCCATACATGCCGCCGTTCTGCTATTCTATTCGCTGTCAACGCGTCAAGGAGGTCATAGCAATGCTTAAGGAGAGATCGAGGCTGGAGGTTTAGAAGAGCCATATCCACTAACTCTTCTTCCCCCTGCAATTTCCAATTGATTACCCCCGTATCTGCCTTACGTGCAACTCAAACCTCCAACCTTAAGGCCCAGATAAAGCAATCGCAGCTGCCCGTCTTTTAGACATCTAAAACCCGAAAATGAAGGTGGAGGAACGGCGCACGCCTTGAGTTGGTAGAGCGTAGGCTTGGCTGAACAGCTGGGTGCCAGACGGAAGGCTACACCGCCATTTCGGTTTGCGTCGGTCAATTCGTATAAAAGTAGCGCATGTTTGTTCCCATTTGCAGATTAACTAATGCATCTGTCTACGCTCGCAGTATTGACAACAGCGCCTAATTCAAAAGTCCCCGACCTATTCCGAATCCGTTCATTTGCGCGGAATGCTTTTCGCTGTCATCCAATTGGATGACTTACGGCCTGCTCTTGCTCGTTTTGTTGAGCGCTCGGAGACTGGAGGCGGGGCGGAACGCGAATGAATGACGGCGGCGGACTGCAACCTGTTTTCTGTGCTCGAAAACGGCCGCCGAACGGATTTCTGGAATAGATAGGACGCCTGAGCATGCGTAAGGCCAGCAGACCGCCGGCGGCTGTCGTTTCACCTTCAGGCGCCAAATGCCATTAACGTCGCTCTTCGCATCTTGGAGGACAAAGATGACCGGAGCGAAGATGAGGGTTCTTATCTCGTTCGTCTCGGAGAACGCGCCGTTCAAGCCAGCCAGTAGCGATCTTCAAGGAGCGACCAGTGCCCTTGATTGACTCTCCGAGTCTCTGGAGTGCAGAAAGGAAAGCACTGCAGCCTTGATCCATAACAAGGAACAGACGGAGATGCATGTGACGCCGGGGCTTGTGTTCTTGAACCGGAGGTCATTACTGAAATTGAGATGAACCGCGACAGAATTTTGACCCCGATGGAGAATTTGGATTCGACACATGCAACCGTGGACCTCCTCAAAGACACCCGAACAGCGCAAGGCGGCATCTGCGACTTTCAGCAAAACCTTGTGCATTGTTGATGTTGCTGAGGATTGATTGAAAGAGCAGAGACTATCGGGGATTTAGAGAGCCAGCCTCGAAAGAATTCTCACAAATGGAAAGAAGTGTCTGCTCTGGGTCAGTGAAAGTGGTGAGGGTGAGGACGCCTACAGGCTTTATGCGGCGCGTGTCAGCAATTGAATGTCGCTAAATGCAAACACTTGGCCAACACACACCTTTCCGTCTACCCTTGCGAACCGATATCTTCGGTGTTCAGAATCCAGCCACGGCTCCACCGCCGTAGACGCGATCTGTACACCTGATTTATTCTCTTTCCAATCCTTTATTCCCTGCTCAACCGCAAGCATGTCATCCTGTGTCCAGTCTATCGCCTGCATCTACCTTGACGCTGTACTTCTCCGCGTGCGACAAGTTCTTCTTCAAGTCTTTGATTACACGTTGGCCTCAGGCGCCGTCAGCTCAACAACATGCGCAGGGTCGACCACGTATTTATATATGCACGACACCGTCGCCCACTCAAACTCCGGGACCGCGAGCACCTCTTCAAGATCGCGGTTGAAACTTGACGACGCCCACGCCGCGTGCTTCTCTCGCTCCTCGCAGAATTAGATGAACAGTTACTGAAAATGAGTCTATAAGAACCATATGCAGGGAAGAAAAGCAGGCCCACAAGACTCATTCCGGATGTAAGTAATTGTAGAGACTCGATACTAGATAGCCTAATAGTAGCAGATTGCTCGATTCGTTCGCAAAAATTCGTGACCAAGGGGCACACTCAGGCGTGGGACTCCATGACTGCCCTCCAGGCGTACTGATATCGAATGAGGACCTGCAGGGTATGTCTTCCCCCCTAAAGCCCGAGCGTGCGCTAACGTATAGCCGGCGGGCGGGCTCCCAATCACTCAATCATGATTCACGCGCACCTGCTGCACGGGTTCTTTGTCGTCCCGGGCACGGGCACGCGCTGCCTCGCGCGAGGCTGTGTGAGACATGTTCCGTGTCGCCGCGTCCAGCGTCTTCTGTTGTCTGCTTGTGCGTGCTCGCCTGCTGGATGCATGTTTGGCCCGGAAGTAACTGTCGATGTCGATGTGCGCACAATTTTCAGCATAACGGAGCGAATCGAAACGCGGTGTCTTCGCGCGGGGGCAGCGCGCACGAAGTCTTCGGAGGAGAACGAGTATGGCAATAAATA
>JAEKIV010000867.1:0-11388 GCA_016801325.1 Hypholoma fasciculare
ACGTTCGCGCGCAGACCGTGTTTGTTCGCGCGTGGGTCACAAAGTATTAGTTCTACTATATTAACCCAATATAGCGACTAAAAACTCCTTTTATATGCTGAAAACAGTATGTGTTTATATTTTTTGTATTTATATATACATTTTAATTTTTCGGCAGTTGGCCCAGCATACTGGAGCGTCCATCCGACGGCGAAAATAATTACGTCGCGGTAGCGGCGCTATATCCTTTCAGTACACTGGATACCCGATTGGGTGGGCTGTAGGTGGTGGTCGGCCGGTAGATTATGAGTCTCTCTACCTTCGGATCTGCGGTCCTGAGCGTCGTCGCGCCGCTCACTGGCAATATGCCAAGAGAAAGGAAGTTCAAATATTTATTTTCTAGATAGATACTCGACAATTACCAGTGGCGGACAAGGGATCGCCTGCGTGTACATTTTTGAATCTAGTTTAGTGTGGAAGCTCGTACAAGGCTCGTCGC
The DNA here is from genome assembly GCA_016801325.1 of Hypholoma fasciculare. Lineage (NCBI taxonomy): Eukaryota > Fungi > Basidiomycota > Agaricomycetes > Agaricales > Strophariaceae > Hypholoma > Hypholoma fasciculare. The sequence continues at coordinate 479 of JAEKIV010000867.1, forward strand.
GCCTCAGATTTCTTCTTGACACACTGTAAGCTAAGTTCCTGCCATGGTGACCTCAATGCGGCGATATGAAAGAGGGCTAGTATAATCATCGGGAACCGGCTCTACGCATGTGCCTACAGCCTGAGACTCGGCGTATGAGATTTTCTTACACCGCTATCCCTGCAAAGAAGTGCTGTGCTCGCTTGCCACGATTCTGAGGCTGCACATTTCTGACAGCTATTTTAAGACTCTCTCAAGTTCTCGAGCGTCGGCCGTTATCGAGCATTTTGACTGCTTTAAAAAGATTTATCTGAAAATTAACTCGGCTAATGTGTGATACAACTAGATATATTTCATGTCCAACTAGTCTTCGAATTTGAAAGGACATCCCTTAAGCAGCCAAAAAATGAACACGTCTGCGCCATTACATGCATAGATTGCACAGGGACCGCGGCAATTGCCGCACCCTATCGGATGAGGTTCGAAATGTTGCGTTAGACAGAATGTGCCAAGACGCCGGCTGCATGGTGACAAAATTAATTCGGCTGCCTGTGGAACTTGCAGTATGTACTAACTTTTACCTGGTAAGGGGCTCGGAAAATTGCGGGACCAAATAATTGGCTCAATGGGGTCCAAATTCACAGGGAAACATGATGTATTGTGCAGATGGGAAAGTGACTATTATTAGCTGATCTAAGTAGATAGGAGGTGCAAGAAAGGTAGGTCAACTAGGAATGTATGCTTGTAAGGTAGTAATCAGACGACATTTGCGAAGGAGTGTGAAGCAATTTGGGGCAGACAGCCTGTTTACTCAGTAGAAGACCCCTCACCAGCATCCTCATCGTTGTTGTCGATGATGCGGATGCAGGGCGTCCCGTCCGCCATGAATGTCGTATAGGTCCTGACCGTTTCGTGGCTGGCAAAGCCGTTGCTGGGAGATGGGCGAACGGGCACCACGAAGATTGACGGGCCAGGCGCGTGACTTGCATAGGTGGGGAGCCCGGAAGGGACAGCTCGAGCTGACGATGGGCCAGCTGTCGGCTGTCGCGAAGCGGTGCCAGCTGCGACGGGCCTCGCTGCACGGCCAGTGGGTGCCGCTGAATAGACAGGGGGGGGCTGGGCATGAGTGGACGCAGAGGGCTGGCTGGCAACTCGTCGCTGACAGGCAGGGACGTTCGCAGGAACGCGCTGCTGCGCATCGGGCTGGTCAACGTAGGGTGTGAAGGAGGCGGCGGTGGTCCTGACCGTCGCCTGAAGCGGTGCACGTTCGACAGGGACGACGCGCGGGAGCGTATGATCCGGAGCTGCGCCAGCTGCTGGAGAGGGCGATGCCGGGGCGGTTCGAGTACGGTAGGGCGTCGGGTTAGGCGTTATGTCCATAGGTGTCGCAGGATCCGGGGTGCGTGCAGTCGCCGAACGAGGAAGCCCAACCCCACGCTGCCCGGCTTCAGCAGCGGCTGCCACTTCTGCTTCCTGTAGTTCGGCAGCCAGTTCAGCATCTGCGATTTCGATAGCAATCTTCGCGGACATCCCATCCTTGGTCGCGGCGACGTACTCGCGGACAGCCTCACGGCGATTGAAGCGCATTACTCCCTCCGTGTCGGTGATGGAAGTAGGGGGCAGGGGGGACGAGGGGGGACTAGCGACGGGGGCGGGATGCACAGGGGATGATGGGCGACTGAGCATCATTACATCTGTGTCCGGGGCCGCTGACGAGTTGGCACCAGCGAGACTGCTGTTCCACGCAGCGAGGGCCTCATCGTCATAGAGAACTTCGCTGACTGAGATGCTCGCGGTGGTGACGGTCGTCCGCATGACGGTGGGTCGCCCTTAGAGAGCCGTTAGTCAACACACAGATCGAAAACACAAGACAGACGCACCGCCAATAAAATTACGCATGTACCTCAAGGTACCATCCTCCCTCGCGCCATTCACGAGAGGCGTGAGCGCCGACTGGGAGTTGGTGACATCCTGGAAAAGACGGCCGTCATCTTCCGAAGAGGTTGCGGCGTTGAGAGCACGGCCAAGAGCCGCCCGTTCGATCGACAGGCGCGCAGCGGCAGCGCGCCCAGTTGCTGCGCGAATGGATCCAGAAACCTGAGGAGACACCGCTCGGGCCTTGCCCTTGGATACTGAGCGTGTGATGGCCATATCAAGCTGGGAGAACGTAGAAAAGGAGTGTAGAGAGTGTGTGTGGGCTAAATTACTTAGGCGGGCGCCAGAGATCATGTTGGGATCTCCGGCGCGCTTTTAAGCCAAAAGCTCAGACGGGGAGGTGGTGGAGTCGGTGTTCAAGAGAAGAGTTCTCACGGGACGGATGTACGTACGATTGCAACAGCGCCAAACAAATGAACTCTGCCTCGCTTAGACAACCACTAGTCGCGCTATCTCCCGAAGCGCCGCCCACCCTCCAGGATCGAGGAAGATCTGCTCGGAGATCTCGAAAAATTTGACCTTAGAGATGGGCATTTCGGTGAGAATTAGCCTACCCCATTTCGTCCTCTCATTACTCATCAAACAAGTCCTTTCCTTCAGTTTTTCTTGATCTCCCATCGACATTCTCTGACATATCCCCCTCATGGTTAACCCTGGCAGTTTTACTGGGCTCCGAAAACAATTTCTGGACTCTCAGCAAGCAATTTACGCTGCTGCTGTCAAGGGAAAATACGTCGCCGACGCCGTTGCCGACATCCAACGGCGGTACTTCAAGCGTTTTCCTATTACGCTCCCTCACACGGAGGATCCCACTCAAGAATCCATCGATTCCGTGGATGACGACGCGCCGGATCCCGAACTGAAGCCCCCCGTATTGGACGGTCTGGAACCCGATGCACAAGCGCGCGCCCAGCGCGTGTACGAGTTCAGCATCGCTGAGCTCAAAATGAGGAAAGATGTACGTCTGAAATTATCATTAATTGACCGCCCGTATTCTAACTGATTATTTATTTTTCAGCAAATCAAACGGCGGTTACAGTATCAATACAATAAAGCGCAAGGTCAAAAAACCAAGTTCGAGAAAGGGTCCGACGATCCTATGGCCGTCCTGACAGCGCAGCTCACCGGAGGCGCTATGCAAAAGCCGCGGCAGAAGACGCCCTACAACCTCTGGGGCCCCGCGAACCGAATGTTCGTCGATCCTGTTTTCAATGAACGCATCCAAGAAGATGGTATTCCCGCAAGACAGCATGCCGCCTTACGCAGTGCTATCTACAAAGAGCTTTTCAACGAGCTCCCCGCTGACGAACGGAAGGAATGGACAGAAAAAGCGGAGCGGGAACACGCCGATGCTCTAGACAAATTCAATCAAGCTCTGAACAAACGGCCGTCCACCGCACCAGCGGACCAACAGAGGTATGCGCCATATTTAACGGTTGAGATTCAATCACTCATATGTTTTGTTATTCCCTTCAGGATTATTGAGGGCCTATCGCGCTTTGTTCAGCCTATTCTCGATCTTTTAGCAGATCACAGTGGATGGAAGGTGTCATTAATTGCAGGGGGGCCTCAACCTGCTGACGGAGGGCGACTGCATATGATGAGGTGAGCTTTTCTTCCTCACTCAACACTTAGTATGCTTCGTTGATGACGGACTTGAAAACAGCGTTCACTCAGGAGCTACCAGTGGCTCCATTCAGATGAACTTCGGTCGCTGCGAACGCGTAGCTTACAAGGATCTAATCACCCCAATATTTTCTCGATTTCTTCGAAAGTGCTATTGTAAGGACATTTTTGCACTCATTTTACATGTCTCATTTAATAAGTAAATTTATAGCTGTTCACGAGTGTCGTGATAGGGCTTTGGAAAGCCAGCATGGCTTTGTCGGGCTGGCAGGGATTGAACATGACGACGGCGTAGAAATTCACGCACTGGACGACGGACGTGAAGGAGAGGAATATGTCAAAATTGTTCGCCCTCGCTTGGACACCCCCTCCGTCTCTCGGCCTGTTGTCTCAGCTACGAAATCAGTTCCGAAAGCGCAGTCGTCGCAAGTGGCTGAGCACCCAAAGGTACCCGTTAATATCAAGTTCGGCCCCCCCAGAAAGCTTAAACAGAATGCACCACCCACCAATGGGATCTCCACAACAATCACTCAGCCCGGGCCTTCCGCTGCCTTGAATACCACTTCAAACGTCGCTGCACCTGTCTCCCGTTTAGCCGGACCCATCGACGCTGAGCCATGCATGTCTCGCGGTCCATCGCCGCCTCTTTCTAGACCACCTACACCCGTGCAGTCTGTGGACATAAACCCTCACTCAGCCACGTTGACGGCGTCTGCGGTGACCGCTTCTGCACCAGATGGTCCCGTCGCATCTATACCTGCTGCTTCGGTGCCGTGTTTCTCTGCCTCATTCGCTGCGACGGCGCTTGGTAAAGATAATCCCCGCCGGGCCGCCTCTGCAGAACCCAGTGCTGCTATATCTCGCACGGCGATTCAGGTCGCCCATCGTGCTGCTTCCGCACAGCCGGCCCCTTCTCACTGGATGGGTTTCTCCTGCCCGGTCCCCCCTTCTGACGCGGGGCCTAATAACAGCGAAGCTGTCGTCGAGGTGAATAAGGAGGCCGCAGAGTTACCTCGTGCTGCGTCGCAATGCGCGATGGTAGAGGCCGTATGTGCCACGACTACGTCAGGGGCAGTGGATGCTTCCACCACCATCACTCGCAGGACAGAATCGATCGAAGAAATGGAGTTATCCACAGGAGATGAGGCCGCTCAACCAATGTTAGCCCACAACTCGAACGTTGATGCTCCGCCGCCTCCTGGATCGGTCGCCGTACCGTCCACAGCAGCACTCGACTTAGCGCTGAAGCAGCAAAAAAGTCGCAAACGAAAGGGAGCTGCTGTCGAAGGAAATCACCAGAAGCTGCGCAAGACCAATAAAGGGAAGTCTAAGCCCAGCTCGTCTGCGAACACAAGCAACACCGCATCAGGCCCCGCTTGGTTCGAGAAAGCACGCACCCTCTTCAAATCAGAAGAGCTAGGTTCGGATTGGAACCTTCTTTGCTCAAATTGGCTCAAGTTCGAGGAAGGTTCGCAATTTCAAGGCACCGGACAGCTTGGCTGCCAGAAGCGGCCGTGGGTGGTTACTGGCTGGATTCAACGCGCTCGGTCTTCGACATATCGCCCAGATGTCGACAACGTTGAGGGATTTGCGTCTGATTTCCGCGTCTGGTGGCAGAGCCTGCAGCCTGATTGGAGGCGGGTAGATTCTATCGAAAGCGGCAAGCAGTCGGAGGGAGACTGGGACTGTATCCGTCAATCAGGGCCCAACGGCTTTCTCAGTGTCGTGGCGGCACTATTTTTCTGGGGTGACGCCGTCCAAAATACGCCCGCGAGAACAGCGTGGCTGGAGGCGCTGACAGATGTTTCGTATGTCCTCGAACAACTCCTTTAATGCTCACTATCATCCCGTAGTTATAGTTTCCCACTTTTCGAACAACACGCTATACATTTTTAGACCTGCGTTTGCCGGCAATATTTGCAGTACATCTCACCGTCTTCCTTTATTAATTAGCGCACTTATATCTTACTCAAATTCATCTTCTAATAGCTGACCTACCTAGAAAATATTGTCATTCTTTTCCTCTATATGGTTTTCTACTTTACTTCATAATAATCATAACAGTTGTCCACTTTGCTTTGAATGTTGGATATGGATATTCGAACTGCGATCATTAGGATGTCACGTGGCAGACCTTTCTATTGCCGACGGAAAGCCCAAGATGCCGTGTATGCCGGCTGTATGCCGGAGTAAATGGCAAGTCAACAGCACAAAAATATGTCTTGAGCATCTCATTTGGGCAATTTCCCAATACAAAGCACAAAATGTAATGGCTTGGTGTGGGGAAATGGTGCTGGGCAGTTGCCCAACAGCTTGGGTAGTTTCCCTTGTGGATGCATGGGATATTTTGGGCAACTGACTATATATCATGTATGAGGGGGACAGTTACTGGTGGAGTTTCGCCGACAACAGTGATATGGGTGACGACGCCTGTCTCCTTACAGAGGGTCATGGTTTCGTCGATCCCAATTGAACGAACACTTCCAAAGGACAAGCAATAGAGGACCATCGCAAGAGTGATACCATTGTAGGAGGTGAAATCGAAGTGTTTTGTTGAGATAACGCCCGATCGGTCAACAAGGATTAATGTCCACGTTATCGATTTCTCTTTCTTGATAAAAGCGAGAGCGATCACGTATCGTCTGTATGGCTGAGATTCGAACATGAGATATGCCTTTTCAACGATGTTTGTGAGGAGGGTTGTGAACACGGTGTGCTGATTCTGAGTGACTTCAATAAATGCTTTGATGAGCGCCCAGCCAGGTTTTATGGTCTTGTCCTCGGCCTTGGCGCAAATTTCCTTGTCTAATAGAATAAGGTCAGGTTTCCTACTTTGGGTGCCGCCAGAGGGTGCTGAGTTCGCAGTTGCTGTGCTCCAGCTGCGGTCGGGAGCACGAACTCCAGGCTGGGACCCATCCGCCGCTGTGACTGGGAAGAGTGCACCCAAAATTTTGTTAAGGTCGTTGAGCCACTCCTTGACAGCATCTTCGGTGAAAGCGGGCATCCTCCAAAAACGTGTCTTCTTCCAAACTTCTTTGCAGTTTGTGAAAATGTTGTTAAAATCGGCGGGAGTCGCTCCTCGAAACAGTGTGTCCCTGACCCATACTTCCGGAGCATCGAACACCCGATGTTTCACTTCATGACCGACTTGTTCCACGAACTGCTCGCCGTTTTCCTTGCGAAGGATAGAAAGGGCCGCAGTATCCTCTATTGTTGTAAGAGATGAACGGGCAGCATTGAAATTGCGAGGAGTGAGCACCAGCTCGATGTAGATGTTGTAATACATTGGCTTTGTGTAGGCACACAGATTGAACGGTCGAGGCATGGCGGGCCTGGGTGCTTTGCGGTACGCAAGACATGGCAGCAAAGTTGTTCGAGTAGGCTTCGGGGGTGTATCAGAGGCCGGGGTGGCAGGTGTAGCGAGGATTGACTGAGGCTGAGAGCTGTCCATGGGTAAAAACGAAAGGAGAGAGCGAGATGATGGTGCAGAATTGATATCAACGTAATCTTCCGAGTCAAACGCGTAAGGGACGCATGGTCGGTGTGAGAATAAAAGAGAATCTTCTGAGTAACACGAAGAATCTAGAAAGGCAGAAGGAGAGAGCATTGTAGTTGGCTTATATGACATCGATTATCAAAGGAAAGAACCGGAAGTTTGGCTGGCAGCTAGTACAAATGAATACTATTGTCAATGTTACGTAAGAATGTCCCACTATGTTATCTATTATTCTGAATCCTCATCGCACGCCCCATCTAGTCTAGAAATATCCAGTCCTGGCTTTTCGACAACAAATCGCCAATCCTCTTCAACGTCGAAGCCCAGAAACTGATGTGGAACCATTCCAACGACCGAAATAATTGATGCGAAATTGATGACGATAAGTGAGGCGTCCCCGGAGTACTGGCACGCTACAACTGTACCAGCAGATTCTTTGAGCAAAGCGGAGTCGGCTTCAGAGTAGATTGATACGACTGCGAGTGTAAAGATGTTGTCCTGGATTTTACACCTGAAATAATATTGGACTTCTCCAAAGCGTGCTTGTTGTCCACTGGTGCCATTGTTCCTGAACTGAGTCAGTTTGTAATTAGCATTAATACATGAATCCGAATGAGTCACAGTATGAAATACCTTAATGTTTCGAGATATTCTGACCTTATCAAGAGGTTTCAGACCCTCTTTCCATTTTGATCGCGCGATTTGGCCATTGGGTAACTGCAAACGAGCCCAGCGTGCAACGTTGGGGCACCAATCTGATTCGTCGCAGCCGGAAGTGATAGCGGAGACGTCGACATTGACTTGATTCTTGAGATACGCGAGGAGAGCCTCGGCTTCGACTTTTCGCATGGGGCGCAACTGATCCTGAGCGCGAAGTAAAGCGTAACCCTCGCCGAGATCAACAGCGCCCCGAGGTAGTTGCTTGTCTGGCATGGCGCCTGTCAACTGTCCCGGGAACATGGCTGTGAGTGCGTTTACCTGGCAGCGTATCACACCACGACGGGAAAGATTTGCGTACGGATTCGACGGCTGTCGAATCTCTTGTCCCAAATTGCCGATCGTACGCTCCATGGTCCACTGAGACGAACAAATAGGAGGGCCGATGCGAAGAACTTCTGGAGCGAGGTGGAGAAGAGCATGAATGCTCTGCCGAACGAAGTGGATTCTGTCGACACGTCGCTGATAGTAGAGATATTCAAAGTTGCGTGTAAAGGATATTAGAAGGTTGTGGGCCAAGAGGATGTCGGCGGTCTTGATTTTGTATTGATGGATGATTCGCATCGCCCGTACAAGCTGGCAGAAGTGAAGATAAAATGGGTTAGGTAAAATATTGTGAAGGAGAGCGGGAGCAAGTCCATATAGATATAACAGAAATTCCCATGCCTTGTAACCGCTGTTGATTTTCTCGGCGATGTTTCGGGGCGGCCTGTCAAACTGTCCAGGTAAATGCGCAGTTGCAGCGGCTACGTGTTGTCCATGAATGGTCCATGTGTCGCCGACTAGGACAGCCCAAGGCCATTCTGAGGGTGGGTCGTCTTTGTCGTGATCCAGAACACCTCGCCATAGCGAGAGAAGTAAATCGGAGATGTTGAAAGAAGCTAAGTGCATGATATCAGAACCAAAGCAGCCCGGTATTCCAAGTATGCGAGTGGGCTGGATCCCCAAAAAAATTGACGGCTTTGAGATACCGGTCTCGAGGCGACGTTTCTTATATTGTGTTTCATTCGAAGAATTGAGTACATGGCGCAGATTGACAAAATAGAGTTGAGGGGAACTTTGAAGAAGAGAATCATGAGATATGTCACCATGGTCACAGCCTGGTACAAGAAAATCTACAGGCTTCAAGAGAGCAGGATAGTAGTGTGTGCCGTTGGGTTTGTGTCGTCCTGGAACTGTACAATATAAGCGACACCCAAACTTTCCGTGATGGCCGACGAGACCATTAAGATATGCCATACCAGGTCCGTCTGCTGTATTGAGTGCAAGAAACAGCTTCGAGTCGAAAAGGCGGCTCGACGAAGCATCCCAGACTGGAAGACCTTCATTTTGAATGGCGGCAAGGTGATACAGGCCGGGAAAGAGAAAAGAGTCCATATTCTTCGGCTTGTTTGGCCCTGGTATAAAACCGCCTGGGAGTACGTGCTTTTTTTTGTATCGTTCGTTGGGCGATAGATCAAAAAGCACCCATAGATAGATCCAGCAGTCAGAGGTCTTATGAGCATATAACTGCGCACCATCCATCGAAAACATGAGAACCATATCGTCGTCCTTGATGTTCCCATTTCGGACATTCTCCAGGTAGTCAGAACCATGTAAAAAGTCTTCATACTCGGAGAGGCTTCCCGAGTTCTTCTGGAGCTCCTCTATAATTTCTCGAGTCTTTTGTTGACGATATGAAAGTCGTTTTGCACTCTCGGGGCTACGCCACAGAGCCTGTAAGACTGGACCAATAGGAATGGTAACAAATTCTTGATGCGCTCTCTTCATCACAGGGCAGATTTTAGTCTCTCCGCATCGGGGGCATGTGTCAAGGTTCGAGAATGGTCCGGTGAAGGCAATGCAGCTATTCTTACACATCGGGTGAGATATCGAACCAACGCCGGTGATTTCCTCTATTCTGCGCTTTATTTTGTCGTGAGATGGAATTACATCTTCGGGGTGTCGCCTCATGATTGCCTCCCGGGTAAGGTGGTAGGCATCGTTCGAAGAATTGGAGCATGCCATGAATAGATCTAGGCCAAGACGCAGGTCAGGATCCTCGTCCAGATCGAAAGCTTCGCATACTGGATTTCGGATTCATTCTACGGACGATAGACTGAGATTACTATGCTCTCCGTCAAGCGTTGCATTTCGAAGCGCATTGATGAACTCGATGGTAGTCCGAAAGTCCGAGAGGCGGGCAACTTCGAAAATGTTGTCCAGATCGGCAGCTTCATTTTCGTAGCATTCGTGATGTTCATCGTCAGGAGGTACAGGAAGGAGGCGAGAAGGGAGTGAAGAAGTCAGTGTAGGCGAGCGGTTATCCTGAGCAGGGCCGTCGATAACTATGGGCTGTGGAATGTCCTTCGAATTCAGGAGGCAGTTAGTAAAAATGAGAGAGAGCGAGAGATATAATAGCACCTTCGTTGTTTCATTGTCTTCGGGAAGAGATTCGTCAAGATGAGGGGCCGTCAATCCTTCTGCCTGTGCTTCTGTTTCACGCTGCGCGTCGATTTCACGAAATTGAGCATGTTTGAGATAAGTTGCACGCGTGAGCTGCTTCAGACGGCCTTTACAGCGATGGGTACACGAGCAAGGAAATGTTTTTTTTGTCTTCTCAGGAGGCGGAGATCCAGGTTGCTGTCGAGAGATTCGAGACGTCGTCTTGCGTTTCTTCGAGTTCGTTTTGCCAGCCTGAGGAGCCATGAGAAAAGGAGTACCAGTTAACTTGAGCTTCCGTTGGATAGTCACGGGTGAGAGAAAGGATTTGAGAGAAGAATGGAGGTAGTGCTGGCGCGATGCATGTTTAGCGCACGTAGATGTAGTAGAACGAATGCAGCCAGATGGCTTTGATATGGCTTAACCAAGCTCGCGTCAAGGCACGTGCTTAAGCGGTGCTAGCTCAGTCCTAAGCCATCTTCAAGCGGACCATTCGCTGTCTTTGCCATACGCTAACACGCGCTACTTGCTACCAGTTCATCTTTATTTTAAATTATCCAACCTGACGACAAAACGCGCTCAATCCACAAGACAATTGTCCCTACGTTAATTTGGACCCGGCTATATCCGGGCCATTTTGACCGGGATTTAGGTATGGATGCAGAAAGATGAAAGTGGATGTACTTCGCTTTTTTGGGTCTATTTTTAGAACAGGAAGTCGGAGCAAAAATAGATA
>JAEKIV010000868.1:0-11372 GCA_016801325.1 Hypholoma fasciculare
GTTAGGCGTACATGGGATGTCTGAAGCTGAATCTCAACAGAGTGACCGAGCACGGGTCCTCGACTAGTGGAGTAAGGGAGACATTGGTGGGCGGCGTAATGCAAAGTGGGGCCGCGTGTTGGGAACGGGAGGGAGATACGTGGTGGGTTCTTCATGGGTATGTGTGACTGGGTATATGCGGGCCAGGATTGCGCTGTTCAGCGAGGACGGGCGGCGAAGGGACGGATGGGAGAAGGGATGTCCGGCGTTCTGAGAGAGTGAAGATGCGTCGTGTTTGGCTGGTGACCATCCCCAAGCGTGGTGCGGATGGGAGGTGGCGCGTGTGTTCATGCTCGAGAGGCTAAATTGAAAGGATTATGTGAGTAGATGCAGTAGTGGGCACGCAAGGGAGCGTACCTGGTCTATGACGAGCACGCGCGGAGCTGTAAGTATTGCTTTGCGGAAGGAGGAGAGTGAGAGCGCACCTATGTTAGGAGCCCCCAATGTAATTCCATATTCCCACATGCGCCCAACGCGTCCGACATGAAAACGGGTGCTCTAAGTAGCATGCGCGTTGGGGCACAGGGCAGTGACGCGAGTTGCAGAGCGCGTAGTCATTCCGTTGTCCTGGGGTTTCGGATTTGCGGACAGGGAAATTCACGTAGGATAGAATGCACAGAATGTTTTCGATTTGCGCTTGGAAGTTGGGACATGCATACACTTGAGAAGAAGACGAGGGGGAGGAGGAAGACGAAGTTCGAACCCGGTGATTTCTTATTTTAGCAGGCGCGTGACCTGCTGAACGACACGTGACGAACGCGACGCGCGTCTTCGCGCGTCCTTTCAAGTTATCACTTCCCAACATCCCTCTGTCATTCTCTACGGCCGATCTCCCACCGTGCCCTCAGTCCATTGACAGCATCCCACTTTCCGCCGTTATCATCGCCTGTTACAACCGCCTTCGCCGCGCCCCTGTGTTACGTGTATGCCTCTAGTTTTCACGCATGTACTGTCCTCTCAGTTGACACAGCGTGTTAGTGCTCCGCGTACATAATGAAATGACGATTCAAGCTATTCAAGCCTCACCAAATTTCCTGAGAGCGTGTGCTTTCACCATGTCCTGCTCCCCTCCGCCTCTCAGTTCGGCGGCGGCGGCTCACGACCACCATACACCTGCATTCCTATCATGTGTGCGCCTTCCCTTTGAATTACTAGAGCATGTACGAACGGCTCGAGCGTACGTAACGACGAGCGCACCTTCCTCGTCTTTGTCCATCCTCCAATCAATCACATCGCGCGCGAACCCATCTTTATCGTCCAATTTCAAGTGCAAGTTGCAACCCATCATCCGCCCAGGGTTTTCCACCCATTGACCGTCTATATATTTGTTACAGCTCGTGAGTTCTCCTTCGATCCAGATTATACGTCGGCGCTTCGAAAACGTCGTCGGCGCGGCACCGCCGGAGCCGGCCCGTATTTCCCAACCAGGCTGGGTGCGGGGCGTTCGCATCGAAATTCGTACGAAGTCGCGCGAACACAGCCGCAAGCGCGAATCAGTAAAGCAAAAATCAATTGCGCATGAACCATAAAATACACGGAAACAACGCGCAGGATCAGCTGAAAAAGGACGCGTAGCGTCAGCGAGAGCCCGCACAGTCCCCAATTCCCCGAGCTGACTATTAGGAGCGACGCGTGTCTGTAGCGCATCGTCAGAGGTCGCGTGTTCGTTTATACTAGGCAAGAGGGATGTTAGAGACCGGGCGTACTCAGACAATATGCAGAAACTACGCACCGAACTATAGCCAGCCGGGGAACGGGAGGTGGAAACATCAAAGGCGCATTTCATATAGCTCTTTCTCGTTCGCTGAGTAGGCTAGTGCGTGGTGCCTATGCATGCGGACGCGTAGGGAGGGTCGAAGCGTTGGAACTAGACATACACGGCGATGCGGAAGACGATGAGCTCAATGCAAACTGGAGTGCGCGTACAGCGTTGCACGGAAATGTGAATTGGCGAGGTATCCTTGGCGCGTGCGCGCGCGGAGCGAGCGAGCCTGGAAGGCAGGGATGCGAGTATGTGGGTGCAAAGGGAGAGTAGAAGGCCATATATGCGCGGGGCGTCGGCTTATACGCCATCGCGCGGGACAAGATGTGGTGCTTGACGGCGCGCGGGGCACGTAGTTCCATCCTCTTAGCAGATTTGGCAGAATCCTTGGAGAGATACCGACTTCCTGGGCCGCACTTGATGTAGTATGCGCGGTGCTGTGCCGGATGTGATTCGGGCGTGGGGAAACTGGACATCGAACTCGAAACCCGCATGGGTATAATAATAGTTGGTGGAGGACAGCGGTCAGTCCAGGAGCGGTGGAAAAAGAAGGTGAAGATAGGCGGGTGAGGCAGCGGCGAGACGATCACGGATGGCGAATTGGTGGGCATGAGAGCGCGTGGCGTCGGCACGGCCAGGGACAATAGTGGAAGAGCTGAGCTGCGTTTTTGGACAGGGAGAACGGGCGGGGGAGCGGGCAGAGTGGTGAACATAGGAAAGAGGCCTGTGCGCGGGAGCACGGCATACATGAGCATGGTTCGAAAGCGGTTGTCGGAAGTTGAATGTAGACACGGGAGAGCACTGGCCTTCGATTACCTAAATTAGGGGGACGTTCGTACGTGATGGGAGCCGGGACGCAAGTGCTGCGCACATTGTAGGGGCCGCGGATGAGGGACTTTCACGGGCGCGTGAACTGCATATATGTGGTGCTGAATCGCGTTGTTCGACAAGTGAGGGCGCGAATAGGATGAAAGAGGCCAATGGGCGCCTGGAATTCTGACAGTGAACGTTTGAACACGCGTCGAATGCTGCTGACGTCCATTTCGAAGGGAGGCGCGGGTGAACGGCATCGTGTGTTCGTGTTCGTGTTCGGGGCTAAATCAAACGGATGGTGCAAGTAGATGCCGAGGGAGGCACGGAAGGGAGCGTACCTGGTCCAACGTGTATAACATGAACTCAGATACTTTGGCAATCGTTGGACCTCGATGTTGCACGGCGTGCAGTCATCCCGTCGTCGAGAGCCTTCGAAATCGACCCAGAGATGTTGACAGATTAAAGGAGGTTGATGAAACTGTTCAACACGCGCCGGGGAGACGCGCTTAGGAGGAAGACAAGAGGCAGGAGAAGAGCAGCGGAGCCGAGCGTTGATTTCTATTTTGGCAGCTGGCGAGCTTCACGTGACAAACGCGTCGCGGGTCCGAAAAGCAAAGTTCAACTTAACGTGGGTTCGAAGTTGAACGAACCACTCTTTGCCAGTATCATATCCAATGCTTCCTGACGCCCCTCTGTTATATCACAATATCCTTCAACAAAATTGTGCATTTTACTCTCGAACACTACTGTAGCTCCGCGCCGATTTCCCTCTTTCGACAATGCGCTCCCCTTCCTTCGCCCGTCCGCCGATGTCTCTTTTTTCTGCGTAATCGCGCACTACAGCCACCTGGTCCATGCACCTGCGCATTTTTACGTTCATTCATATGCTGCATGTTTCGCTGACTCCGTGTTTTAGTGCTCCGTATCCGCAACGGAAGTATATCTTTCTGCTTCGAGCTCCCGCACACTCCCGTCCGTCTGTCATTGACCGTCGCAGTCCCCACCCGCGGCCTCCCTCTTTATCCATGCGATTAAAATGTGCGCATACGGTCCTACATTCATTGAATTTTCTACAAAACTCACTTCCGCTGCGCCTGTGTCCACGATCGGCCCTGTCTACATATTACTACACCGCAACATCCATTATCGCACCGCGCTGTACTCAGAAATCCTCGCTACGGTCGCCACCCGGACTCCTGATGTCTCGTCATAAATACACGCCGGGTTTTATCACATGCGTGCGTGCTGTCTTTGCAGCGGCTGCGCGAACACATAAACGGTCAGTTAACTCTAATAAAACCAAGCGGGCGCTGCCATCAACTTCGTCACATCAAAAGTCCGACTTTGTCAGCGTTCACGCATCCACCACAAAACTTCCATCCCTTCTTCCTTTGTTTCGCCGCCCTTATTCCAACTCTCCCCGAAGTCGATGATGTTAAGCATTGCACTCGTACATAGAGCTGGCCGACCCCTCTCTTCCTCGCTCATATTCTGTACCACTGCGGCTCATTGACTCCTACCTAATAAAAAACTGCATTTGGGACGCACACAATTCCTCGGCTGCTAGTGCGTCACTCAGCCTGGCGTACGTTACTGGTGCCGCTCATCAGCGCATATCGGGGCCTCGCTCTCAAGTGCCCTTCTGTGACCCATTTTCAGCACCAGCTTACACTTTGCGAGAACAACGACACAGAAAACGCATTAACGCGCTTATCAGTTTCGCCGTGCGCATTCCCATCTTCAGTTGTCTTCACCCATAATTCGCCACTGGCTCTAGACGCTCCCGCTGCCTCCAATCCCAATCTAGACCTTGCTCCATCTTGCGCATTCATCTACGCTGACAGTTGTTTAATTTTATAACCGAGCGACAGGAGCAGACGTATGATCTCATGCAGGATGCGAAATGAGAATGGATACACCAGGTGGTGCGAGTGATCAATCGATAATATTCGCGTTGTCGCACATCAGTTGCACGGTAAAAAAATGAAAATATAATATTATAATTGCCACAAAAATCTGTGTATAACAGCTCGTCAATGTATAGTACAAGCCAACCATCCAGCTCAGATCTGGGACCTGTTACTGTGTAAACACAAGGAAAAAAGCTACGTTAAACTGTTCGGAATGCAAAGACCGTCGCGGAGAATAAGAAAGTTGGAGCACGTTAGGAAGATCACGCAGGAACGTGGCAGGTTAACGCGAGTACGCATGGGCTAGTATGGCGAGCGCAACGCGCTAGAGAGAGGTGCCAAGCGCTGGGGAATTACACAGCTTGACGCATAAAAATGATCGCAGACAGGAGACAGGTGAGCCCACGGAAACACAATGTATGCGAGCGCGAAGGATGCTGTGTCTATCATCGCGCGCTGCATCAGGCGCAGTGAGCTACGAAATTTAGCGCTTCGGATGGAAGAGAAACGAGAGCATGGCAGCAACGAAGGCGAAACTCGGAGGGCAAGCGAGATGGGGATTGACGGTGCGTAGGAGACACGGTACAGTGTGCTTTCGAAATATGGAAGTAGAGTCGGTGCATAGAATAAGAGCCAGCCTCGTGGTGTGTGTATGCAGGGTAGCGCACCGCTCAGCGCAGCTCGGGCAGTGAGGCGATGCACCGAGAAGGGCGATGACCTACGTGTAAGATTCGGAGATGACGCGGGTGGAGCGGTGTATCCACCAAATATTTTCAGGAAGTTATTGATGAGGCGGGGTGGGCGAGAACTTCTTGGCTGGTGCACAAGACATGGTTCAAACGATACCATCATATCACTGGTGACGGCTGATATCCCACAATTTTATTCTACCTCCGAATGCCATGCACGGTGATATTCCTCCCATTTTAGAAACAAGTACAGCAGTGTATGTATTTTGACACGAGGCTGTGCGCTCCTCATTTAAACAAGTATACGACGTGCTTTTCTGTAGAGAGGTAATGATTTCAACAAGGACGACGTCTTACGCTGAGATTTGCTAAAGTTATATATTGATGTGCGACTTGGGGAGACAGAAATCCATCAGTCAAGTTGAATGTGTACGGTATCACACTATATAAGTAAATACAATTCATTCCCAGTAAGAATCGAAGCCAAACTGATCTATAATTGAGACTCAGCAACACGAGAAGAACGTGGGATATGAACACTGCCTCGTGCATGGGGTCAACTCTCACCCATCTTCCGCTCGCCCTTGACCACCAACCACGACAACGTCTGCCTTTGAACTATGTCTACCTCTAAAGCTAGAATCCAGCAGACTGGCGGCGTGATACAGACAGGTCCTGGCAGCCACCTTCTTATACAGGGTGGAGAGTTTACACAGATAAATCAAGCCTCCAATGATGCCAATGGTAAGCAACTATCTTTCAACCGTGACCTTGCACACATTAAAATGTGCATCATGATTTATCATAACAGACGCGACGTTCAAGCAGTTACAAGCCAATGTTGCGACCACTGCGTACGCAACTCAGCAAGCAGGCGATGCTCCCAAATGCCACCCTAACACCCGCACAGCAATCTTGAACGCTATAATGGACTGGGTGCTTATTGCTACTGTGGGATTTCAGTGGATCTTATGGATAAGTGGCGCAGCTGGCGCGGGTAAATCCGCCATAGGCCGCTCTGTTGTGGATTTGTGCCTTGAACAGCAGATTGTCATTGCTCGGTTCTTTTTCTTTCGCACGGATCCCACACGAAACACAATCAAACCTATTGTTGGTACCCTCATCTATCAGCTCATAAAATCCATTCCTGATCTCAAGTCAATAATCACTGCTAAAATACATTCTGATCCTTTGATTTTCAATGAATCACTTGAAACTCAATTCAAGGGTCTGATTTTTGAGCCGCTGCGCCAGCTACACAAGGAATCTCCACTTCAGAAAGCCATTGTCTTCCTTGTTGATGGTGTAGATGAATGTAGTGGTGATGAAAATCAGGTCAATGTTATCCACACCATTGCACGGTTTGTTGCAGAGAAATCAGTCCCATTGATTGTAATATTTGCAAGCCGAACAGAATCCCAGCTCAAAATGGCTTTTGATGAACCCACAGTTGATGACATCCTTTGGAGAATACCTCTTGACACTGATTACCGTGCAGATGACGACATCCGGCGCTTTCTCGATGATTCTTTTACCAAAATCAAGAGAACTCATCCCTTCAGATCTTCAATCAAACCTGAGTGGCCCATACCATCCCTCCTCCAAGAAATTGTTGACAAATCTTCCAATCAATTCATCTATGCATCTGTTGTCATCAAATTCATATCTTCCCCACGCCTCCACCCGGTCCAGCAGCTTGAAATTGTTCGGGGCCTTCGGCCTGCTGGGCACCTGACACCTTTTGCACAACTTGATGCCCTGTATCAACATATCTTCTCTCAGGTGCATGATACCACTCATGCTACTGAAATTCTGGCAGCAAAGATGTTTAATAGACTCAGCATATTTGGTATCTGTGGAAATCTAAATATTACAAATGATGATGTTGCTGTTGCACTTGGGGACTTGTCATCTGTTATTTCATATGACACAGACAATATCACCTTTCTACATGCTTCGCTTCCTGATTTCCTGCTGGATCAATCACGCTCTCAGCAGTACTACATTGATAAGGGCCACTGGTGTGAGCAGCTTGCAATAAAATATTTGAGCAATGGGAAAGGAAGTATGTTGCTTCTTTCATTAACATGCCTAAACAATCTCATAATATTTTTGTGCAGATCTTTTGCTTCTTAACAAATATCTGAGTCAAGCCAGATGCACTCCTCAATTGCAGGATGCACTTTATACATTCCAACCATCCAACTATTGGAATTTTTGTGGTTGGTGTTCAGAGTATGTTGATTTTGTTCACAAGATGGTGTGCCATTTCAAAATATATTTACTGTGCCTCATGCTTAATTTACTGCTTCTAGGACTTTGGTGATGGTGAAGAGTTGTATTGCCATCAGCTCAACTTGGCTGTGCATCATTTGCATAAGGATGGCCGATTGAATAAAATAGATCATATCAGCAAGAAACATGATATCCAGGGAATCTTGGATCAGATAAAATGTGAGGAAGCGGCAGCCAAGCAGGCTGAGCCTCTTGTGCAAGAGGAAACACTACAGAGGTTGATAAGAAGTTCACAAGGAGGCTCATCAAAGGCACACTCCAAACCCCGTTCCGCCCCGTACCACAAAAGGAAGTGATACTTACAGTATTGAAATTTCACTATGCCGTTTATTTCAATTTCATTGGTTTTGTGTATTGTATCTTATGTATTTAAGCAATGTTTAATTAAATTTGCCCATGCAGACCCGGAGAGCACCCATTTGCCAATGTGCGGTCTCAGAAATGTCATCAGAGCACTGGTATTCTAGAAATCAAGATATCTGCAGGTTCCACATGACAAATCAGAGGGAAACTAAACAATCAAAGAAATGCCAACACTGACATTTTTTGTTGTTGAGATTAATTGTGCGCCTAGGCGCACCAGTGCTGTCTTTGTCGCTCTATCTCATTCTCGTTGTCTACAGTAACGGCCCGCGACTTTCCACCCACACATATACACTGGCATGTCGACATCATCCAACTATGCATGCTCTACTGCCCGCACCACCCGCCACCTCGCCGTCCAGGAGCCTCCCTTTCAGCGCCGCGTGCTGTCTGCCCCTCCTTCGCATGCCCCTCTTCCGCGTTCCAGTCCCCTCTCCCGCGGCGGCCCTTCCCTCTGCATCCAATATGTCTGCCTCCCAGTAAACAGCACACGTCCGTCTACACGTCGCGTCCATCCCCCGTGCAATGCACATGGCCGATCACCCGCCTCCTCGCCGTTCAAGAGCTTTCGGTTCATTACCGCTAGCCGTATGTCCCTCTCTCATACCTCCGTTTCCCCTCCCACAGTGACCGTGTCTACTCCCTCCAGCACGTCCACGCAAACACGTCTGCACCACGCACGCACGGCCTGCCTAGCGACGTCATTCTCTCTGTCGTATGTCTTGCAGCCTGCCTCATTACTCTACGCTCCTGGTCTGTCGCTTGATCCCACTCCGGACTGGTGGATTAGAACTTACTATTTATGCAGATTCAGACAACTTCGGCATATACTCGTGGCACGATCGGAAGATAAACAACGCCATATTCTACGGTAACAATTAATCAACAGTCAACATCGGGTCGATCAAGGTGCTAAGGCAGACGCTGTCTCTGCCGACTAACGGTGCGAACTTTTTCTTCTCCCACGAAGCCTTGCTTGGATCCACGCCCATGGACCTATTAGTGAATTTTCGGAGATTTCATTCTCCATGAGGCTTGCCGCTCAACGTGAGACACCACCGGTAAGCCACCCTCATTTTTTATGTGTTTTTTTTTTTCGTTCAACATTTCTGGTTTGATCTGTTCCACAGAATCAATGTCAGTACTCACACGTAGATTAATTCATTTTTCCGCCGCGAAAGACGCACCCACGTCTGAGAGGAACATCATGGCACGTGCATTACATCGTTCTGCCCCAGGGTGCTCATACAGCTTCAGGTACATTCGATGTATGCTCCTTGATCACCTTCATACGGACAGCAGCGCACGACATATATAATTGCTCGTGTATCTGCTGACATTGTTTTCTCTCACACCTCCGACACTCATCACGCCATTTTGCCTCAGCCGATGAAGCACCCATTGTTTTTCAAGAATGCGGATAACGTTGTTGGTAAGTTTAGAACGCTGTCGTGCTCCATGAAACTCATTTCAACTACAGGTACACATTTACTTCGATCATTTTCGTGTGTGTAGGAGTGAACAACCTCGTTTCCGCACCAATGCGACCGTCGCCCGCTTCAGCCATGCGCGTAACGCCGTCTCCGAGAAAGGTTTATGCACGACTGGAGAGCAGGACTCATGAGACCTCATCTCAGCCTGCGTGCCAGTGCGTGTTGTCACTTCGTGTTCGGGGAGTAATGTGAAGTATTCCATATCAACGGAACGAGCGCGCGGATGGGCCCATTGTCCACCTCCCTCACCGTCGCTCCCTCTTGCTATGTTCGGCTAGATTTAGTGAGCAAATTAAGCCTGTCAGTTGACCACGATCCTTCCCAAGACGCCATGCACTGACTTAGTTACACTGAATGACGCACGTCATATATCAATAACTATTAAACTATGTCATCCACCCGCGATCGCCTCTACTTATAATTCATCACAAACGCCAGTTATTTTCGTTGGGATAAGCTACCCATACGTTCTCTCTATTTCGTCTATGGCGCACTAGTCCACAAATTAAGTTGTATATGTATGCACGCATAGCCAGCGATGAAATCAGAGCCCAGCAGTATAGAGGAAAACTCGGCGGCAAGCCCCAGCGAGGATGTGGACGGATGCGTATGCAGTATACAAACACATACGCGCACGCTGACGACGTTTCGGTTATACGTGAATATTGAGGAGCACAGTTTTGTGTTTGTGGGAGTTGAGAGGGTACTTGCTTTTGCGGTACGTACTACGAAGTGAATATTTGCCCACATTCAGAGACAGTGACATATTTAATAAATGAACAGATAATATTGATACATAAAATGTGCGCTGAAAATGAGCAAATGAGATATCAGGTTTTGTTACTTATAAATCGGTAATATTCACATCTGGCGCACGGGCACACGACAAAGAACAAGATAAATTGAACCTTTCTAGTGATCACTCCTGATTTTCTCAGCACAGAAAGAGTATCGAAAGGCGCGCAGTAGGCTGAAAGCGGATAATCTATAGTCAAAAATAAGATAAATGAATGGACGCGTCGTACATGCCAATTTCTGTAGCAAACTGGGTGAAATACTTTTTTTTTTTTTCAAAAATAAGTAAATACAAATACAGGAGTGATTGCGGATTCACGTGCACTGACTGAGAAGATTACCACTGCGTTCCCTCCGATGTGTAGCGCTAAAAGCGCGATGAGGGACTGTGCACGGCCAAGCACATCTCGCTTACAGAAGGACGCGGGACGGGGGCTCAGCACAACGGCGTTCGCGGGCCTCTACGGGTTGTGAAGATCATTGAGGCTTCAGCCGGCTTAGGACGAGCGCCTCTGCTTAATTTTAGCCACACAGACTGTTCCCTCCATCGCACACAAGACACGCGAGGTAGAGCCGCGCTCTGCGTATGTCGCACGCTGACCCAGCTGCCATCTTCGTCTGACCCAGGTTCATTAATGCTTAACGCGCGCCGGAGCGCCATCGCCGGAGGCGGGCTTCCATCTAGTTTAGCATTCATCCCGTATACTGGGTCGTGTGTTATGTCAGAGCGATCCGACGTAAGGAAAAAATTAGCCTGCTTACCTGAAAAAAAAATGCTGAAAAAGCGGACCGATCTAGCCCAGAACCCGCTGGCTCCCTAGTTTCTCTCGAACCGACAGGAGGCGACGCGTGTATGCGGTATAACTTAAGGAGCGCGCAGAATCAAACACGCTGCGGTACTTACGGGCGGTATGAGCGCGAGGCTGAACGGGCAGTGGCGGCGTAAATGGCTGGATACAGAGGACAAGGAAATGGGGGGAATAGACATACGCCCTGCGCGGGAACCTACGTCATCGTGTGCAGAAGAGGGTGCTCAGGTAGAGAGCGTCGCATAGCATATGGGACAGCTACGTGGTGTTGGATGAATAAACGGCTTGGACAGAGAGACAATGTACCGAGAAGGGCGACGTTTTTCAACCACTGCTGCTGTAATTATACATGAAACATGGGCAGTTGCCAGTTAATGTTGATGCATCCGGGAGGGCAGTTGCCC
>JAEKIV010000869.1:0-11369 GCA_016801325.1 Hypholoma fasciculare
ATATCGTCGCCGGGAATCGGGAATCGCTTTGATATCGGCGGGTCCGCCAGTGACACCTGCAAGGTTGCCCGATCACAGAGCACCCAGTGACCATCAGGCCTAGTCGAGTGCAGATTTTACACGGCTCGAATCACAAACCGTCGACTTCTTTTTGCGCTGCGGATGGAACACTGTCTCCATGCATTGAGTTCGTGAGTATCCTCCCTGATACCTGCGCAATTAACTGATTTTTCTCAGAGAAAATTGTATTGTATTTTTCCTAGGAATGAGCTACCGGCCCTGATATATCCAAATCAACACCGCACAGCAGCAGTATTTTGTATGACTCGGAGTCAGCGAGACCGAGCGAAAGCTGGGCGATGTTGTATCGACACACCGTGTATACACAGTCGCAAAGACGAAGATAAGTAGACGATTAGATTGACTAGAATATCCCAGTCAACCTAATATCAGAGACGGAATCAAGACATACCTAGCAAGTCGTCTCGAAGTTGTCTCGAAGTTTGCTTGAGGTCAACTTCAGGTCAGGTACAGATAGGCTGCTCAATTTGATTGGCAAGAGCGTTGAAGCCAAACAAAGCGCACCGACTCGGATCCGGAGTCAGGAGGAACCAGTGTTACACGAAATCCAAGGGTATGCCGACTAGACAGCATCTTGCTTCGGCTCGTGTCGTACACAGCTGATATTGCCAGGATGTAATCTTCAGTGCGCCATGACCTCAGTTGATCACTGGATATGCAGACCCCGGCGTCCGCGCCGTCTATGGACTCTAGTGTCTTGGGGAATCGAGAATGGTAGGCGCAGCTTCTCACGGTATTTCTTCTGCATCTTTCTAGATGAGCGCTCGAGGGAACATATATATTCCAATGATCCCGGTGTACTCCAGCTACGCGGCCGGGACATTCATCGGTCAAGTACTTCGAGCAAGAGGAGGCGAAAGTGAAGAGCGGTCACAGCGAGGAAGACAAAGCGCAGCTACGCAGACGACGGCAAACCCTCACGGCGACGACGGGCTGCCGTGGGGGGATCTTCAGTAATTTACACCCATTTGAGGTGGTCGGATACTGAGGTGTCTGAGGTCAGAAAACGAACTTAGCATACGTAGGAAGACTGCATTGTTACTGCGTTAATGTGAGCTTCCCCCATTCCATCCTTCCATGATTTGACTAAATTATTCTCGCAGTTTAGAAGCTTTTACCGCCATCGTCAGAAGTATAGGCAATATACTTCTTCTCTGGAGACCTCGCGTAGCCGACTACCCCCCTAAAATTACTGACTACTCCTGTACTGAGACTCGTGCATACACAGCCAGTGTAGTTCATCGTCAAAGCATCCGTAGTAGGGCTTCTTGAACTCATGCTCAACCAACATCACAAGCTAGCTATATCTTATAATGATTTATTGACATATCCTTTCTATATAGACATGATATGCACCTGCCTTACACCTCACTTTTCCTTGTATTTCGTGAAGTTCAGAACCCTGCCCCTAAGTACTGGTATTACTTGTATATTATGTGGCCGACTTACATCATCCGACATAAATTAACCGGTTTTTTAGACTTTCTATCGAGCTCACCCATTCTCCTTCAAACCTTATTGTTGTATCTACGGTATCTACGACATAACTGTCTGAACCTAAATCAAATGCAAAGTAATGTATATCTGTATGAAACTTTCTAGAGTAGAAGCAGGCCATATCAAACCGTTCTTGTCTACTGCGTGTTCAAAGTGTAATATTCGATCCAAACAAACTTCTCGTCCGAAACTTCCAGGCCTTGAAGATCGCTTGCACTCTGCTTTCCAAGCCATTCTTCATTGTAGATAGCTCTAGGCCGACCGGCAGGAGCTGGCCTTCTTGAATCGCCTGCATCAGGGTTGTAAAGTCTGGTCCCAGGCTTGTTACCTTGCTTGGAACGGAAGCCGGTGCCAACGGTGGGTGTTTTGTCGATCATTCGGAGGGCTCTAGAGGCTTCGTTTCGTCTCCAGGGTATCTTCTTGACGCGGTAGACTTGGGTTCCGTCTTCTTCCATAGCACTTTCCTCCGAGCTCATTCCGTCCTTCCCTAGATGTTCTAACAACTGTTCCAGCCATTTCCACACGATGAGATCATCTTCATTCCCCCCCTGCTCCAATTTTTTCTGGATCATATATTTGACGATCGCCGTCCGGTTTGTAAATTTCTGCATTTACCGCCAGATTAGGTCATACATTGCCGTGAAAAAAATGCAGCTTACGGTGTGACGCCTCGTAGCCGCACAATTGAGGGCGTCCTTAGCTGTCTTCTGGATGATAATTCTATCCTCTACTTCCTGCTGCGTCTCCCGTGTCCCGTCTTCCTTGATCTTCTGCAAGTAGCTTCTATAAATAGTTCGTCCGGTTCGGAGCCGTTGCTCGATACGTTCCCGTAAGAAAGCATCGCTGCACTTTGGTAGACAGCTCGACTCCTTTTCGAGCCGAGCGAGAACAAGAGCCATTAGATACTGGATAACAGCTTTATTCCACGTCGAACTCATTTTCCCGACCATGTCGATGCGCAAGTCCTCTGGATTCGGGCCTACCACTGAGTCGCCAAGGGGGTTCTTTTCGAATGCATCGATTTGACTCTGGGGCGGTGGCACATGCATCGCCCAGTCGTCGACGTCAGGAACGTTGAAAGCGTGCTCGATGACGGAGCAAATAGCATTCTAGATAGTAGTCAAAATCAGCCTTCACTTGCTTGTATGGTTTTATTACGTCGATACTTACGCCAAACACCTTGTTTGTAGCACTGCTATATCTCTTCGATTCCGCGGTAACCTCCATCCTTTTGTTCGTTTGCGTTCGTTTCTTTTGAGGAGATGAACTGGGTGTCGTGTTCACGTTGAGATTGTTGGATGAGCTAGCAAATTTGGCAAAAGCTTTGCCAATCGCACTGTCAATATCTGCTTGCGTAATGAAGACGGGTGCTTGTTCCTGGGAGCCGGCCCCGTTCCCCAGATCCTTCCCTTTTCCCTTTGACTTGTCTCTCGAGGTTTCTTGATCAACTTGCTCTTCCTCGACGTCGTCCTGGTCGCTGTCCTCGATAGCCCGTGCACGTCCCAGAGAAGGCATTTTCTTCGCTTGGCCCTGCGCTTTCTTCGACCGAATGCTATGTAATATAGCGCCACCGTTTGTCACGGAGCGGTTATCTGAATCGAGTGGTTTCTGGGTTGCTGCGCTGGAAGAGCTAGTCCCTGCTTGGTTGACTGTGCGGGTAATCGAATGGCGCGATGGGTTAGCAGGAGAGCGGGGAGCGCCTTCCGAATAGGAGGGGTTTGTATCTGTCAAATCTGTCATAAGAGCGTCCGCATCTCCTGGTGACCTGGCGGGTGTTCGCCGGTCTATAATAGGCGGTCGCCGATTGGCGTTGTCGCTTCGTTGTTTCTGCTGTTTCGCGGCGGATATCTCCCTGTCCTTCTCAGCCTGCACAGATACGCCTTTATTACTTTTAAGTCTATTTCACGCAGGAACAACGCACTTGTATTCTCTCCAGTTCTGCCTTGTGCTCTCGCTCCTTGCGATTTTGGTATTCGAGAGCCTCGTTATGAGCCGTCTGATAAGTGTTTGATAAGTTCCGACAAACATTCGAGTAGCCCCCATTTTCATTCACCTGAAGTCGCATCTCGCGTTGCAGAGATGCCTCGGCATCCATAGCTGCGGCGTCAAGAGCGGCCTGTAAGTTATCAGCTCGCTGTTCCGCTTTGGCAGCAACGGCCTCTTTATGAAAGATATATGCCTTAATTTGCTCCTGACCGCCGCGATTTTTCAGAGACAACAAACATGATCCATGACGTCGACTCACTGTGGCGTTCTCACGCTGTGAAAGAGAAGCAGAAGGTCCCATAACCGTACTTCCTCCCGAGGTTTTCATACATTGCTAGACCAAACATTGTTAGTATCGATAGGCTCATCTTCAAGAGGCTCACCCTTAAATTTTCTATCTCGGCAGCTGCCTGATCCCGATCTTTCGCCGCTTGTTCTACAAGCTCATCGTTGGCACTCTAAAGGCTGATTAGTAACGTTATGCAAGCTCACAACCGCATGGCCTCACCTTCAACGATTGCAAGATCCGGCTCATCTCATCTTGCCGTTGCTGCCCATCTACGCGTATGGATTCTACTTCCTGGGTCTTTTCTTTGAGGGCGATTTCAAACGCAGCGGCCCTGGCTGCTTCGCGGTCTGCTGTCTCTTGCATCGTCTGCAGTTGTGCTCTGACGGCGCTCTGTTATTCCAATAAGTATCCGATCAGTGATAACAAGTCTCGCGTGCCTCGCCTCGTAGTTTCTGCGCTCCGTCACTGCTTGCTCCATGTGAAGCCTCATATCCTCTTTCATCGCCAAAAATTGGTCTTGGAAGGCCACTCGGTTATCTTCAACCTTTTGTCGCATGCTTTCAAGCTCCAGCTTGTGGTTTCTGACAGTCTTTCTGTGGATATCTTTGGTGACCGCCAGCTCGTTTGACATGATATGGTTTGCCATTCGTAAGCTCGGCGACTTGTATACTCCCGCAGCTGCTAGATTGGTTTTGGCGGGTGTATTATTGGTTCGATTCTTCTTAGCTGGGCGATCTCTGTGCTCGAGAGGTGCGCTACTAGCGCCGACATTTGTGACGGCCGCTGCTTCGAGTCTGGAATTAATTACTCCATCTTCATCTTCAACCATACGCGACTCGCCCCCATTGTCGATATCATCGTGTGTGACCCAAGGATTCACAGGAAGGGTGGGAGCAAAAGGAGGCATAAGAGTGGCTGCTGGGAAGTTGGCGGACGGCGGCACATCCTGGTCCATTCCGCTGTCATCGGCGGATGCCTGGAGGTGGGCGTCACTGAGCCCCGCGTGCGTTGCCCAAGAAGATGTTTCGTCCGCTATAGGTGGTAACGGATGATGAGACATGGTAGTTTGCGAGTAACTAGTAAAAGCAGAGCAAAATGGGGGAAGTGGCAGGAGCGCCTTTGTCTGAAGCTCGGTGTCAATATGCTGTCAAGTCCCTTTCACTCTACAACGGCTCTACACCGGGGTATATTTCAGGAATGCAAGCAGTGTTTTCATATTCGCGCGAGACACTCTTCTCTAGGCCTAAGAACACGCGTCAGATGAGCAAAGTGCAGCGTAGTGGCAGAGGTAAAACACAGGGACGCCTCACATCGGACTGCTTCAAAATGCCTCACACATCCGACGACATGCAGAGGCTTCAAGCAGCCTGGTGTCAGGCAGCCCATTTCTCCAGAGCGACAAGAATAAAACAGAGCATACCGAGAGAAGTCATCCTAGCTCCCGGCGACGCGCCGCCTGTGCGGATTTCAGGATGCGGTTGGATGAGCAGGAGGAAAATGAAAGATTTACTTATCACATATCAACACGCCTCGCCCTGCATTGCTCAATCAGCTGCGGGCTTCACGCACTTTTGCGGCGGTCTAGGCATTAGTCAGACATCGTATACTGTTGCGACTCGCTGTCGCCAGCGATCCCTGTCTTAACTGTATAGAATTGATGAATTTGGCTGTTTCCCGGTAGGTGGTAGACGATGGCGTACCGAATTTGAAGCCCGCATGTGCCTTTCCTTGCATCGCCCGGCCTAAAAAACACCTCGCCCGTTCCTCTGAATCTTCCTGTAACTGTGGTCATTGCGCGTTTCGTGAGCTTTTGTATTTTAGATTGTGTCGAATTCAGTAGGGTATTTCCTGAGCCTGAGTACAGGGCAAAGCAGTGGGCGATGGGGTAGGCCAAAAAGATGATGATGGAGGAAGATAGACTGATCAACGTTCACGTTCACTGGCAGCACTCAACGTTCAACGTCAACACTTGACGGAACTTATGTAATGCATATCTTCTTGCAGAAAAAGGAAAATCATTGGATACCAAAACTTGTTGCAGGCGCGTTGAAGTACATGTAATCTACATAATAAATATAAAACGAATAGACTACATTCGACCTCACAGACACAGATCGCCCAAGCTGCGGTGTTTCAAAACTTGCTCTAACTCAGCCACACGTAGATCAGTAACGTCAAGAGACGAACTTTCTGTTGAGACCTAGTCCTGGAGTTACGTAAGGAATACAACGCGTCAATAATTTGATCAAGTCAACAAGAAACAAACTTACTCGGGAAAGAGTCAGGGCAACTACCCTATTTTCGTCCAATTGCCATCGAGCATAGTGAGAGAGGACCCATTCCGGATCAACAACGAACATGGTTGGAGAAAGGTCTGGAGAGTAGATCTTTGCTGGGAAATGAGGATAAAAGCGGAAAGGATCCTCCGCATTGGAAGAGGCAGGCAGCTGTGTACGAACGGCATACAGAACCTTCTTATCTCGTTTAACGATGATATGTTCAATGGACCCAGGGATCGGAGGTGCATTGAATTTGCCGTCGGGATAGTACATGATGAGGCTGTTCCCAACGTGGGTGGAGGCCTTAGAGAAAGTGACGTCGTCATAATGATATCGCGCGCGAAGTGCAACCGATGGATCTGAAATGAGG
The DNA here is from genome assembly GCA_016801325.1 of Hypholoma fasciculare. NCBI lineage: Eukaryota > Fungi > Basidiomycota > Agaricomycetes > Agaricales > Strophariaceae > Hypholoma > Hypholoma fasciculare. The sequence goes on from JAEKIV010000869.1 coordinate 6,503, forward strand.
TGTTTGAGCTCTTCCGGCGTCGACTTGAAGGCTGAATCTGGAAGATCATCATCATATGTTTCAAATTTATACCGTCCTCCTCCAAATGTTTTGTTGAACATTCTTCTACATTCTTCAAAAAATGGCGGGCGATCCGGCCGAGCAACCCAGCGCCTTAGATTCGTTGCACGCATAAATGCTGTAAACATTGTGGACTCTAGTTGACCTATTGAACGACCATAAATGAACACATTCGGAGCATATTATCTAGTTCACTTACCGCCAAACGTATGATTATGTGGGATTCGCTGTATCTGGCCGATCAAACGTTCAAACGGAAATGTCCACCACGATCGAACAGGTCCAAAAAGGCGAATAAAATGGCCAAGATGGACTGCAAGATGACAATTGACGCGTTTCCCTACGACAGAACCGTGAATCCGTTCCAGATCTTGAAGCCACTGTTGAATAAGGGTCTGATAGGCTAGTGCTCGATTGGGAGTCATGACACGCAAACAAGCAATTGAGACGGCGGAGACCAGAGCCATGGTGTGATCCAGGACTTCACGGAGAGAGGAAGCAATCTCCGCACTTTCGTGTGGCGTTCCTTCTCCCCATATACTGACCAAGCTGATGGGAAAGTAAACAGTTGTCAAAGTGCGCCATTCGTCTGCTTTGAGGTGACCAGCGGATGCACTGCCAAAGTTATATGGGACGGATGGTAGCCAAGATGGTGTGTCACAGTCGCGAATTACATTTCTGATTCTTTGAAGGGCTTTGTTTGTGCGGTACGTGGATACATGTTCTTCCGGCGGTGTGTACTTGAACTGCATTCGCTTCAAAGAGTCGTCATCGTTGAGTTCAAGTTTGAATATTCATATACAAGTTTACTCACCCAATTAACTAACCCTTGGGCATAATGCTTTTTGAAGATAGTCTGATCCGAGGCTCTGTCACCGACATCGGGCTCAGCATCCACGCTTCGTGAGACGTAGGCAAGGGCCTGTAGGTTTTTTGCTTGAAGGCGGACAAGCAGTGTATTCAGGCCAGCGGCTAATACGGTTGGATTATCACTTTTGATTGCACTACAAAGTGAGCGATGGATCTGGGGTATAAATTTTTGATCAGATGGCGTCAATTTAAACCTGGTAATGTCGTCCTCCGTTGGTAAAGGGAAATCATACTCGAATGCAGGGAGTTTGAGTTTCTCCTGTTCACTGAGTTTTATTGCAGTTTCGGTGAAGCCCAGTACGTGTCGGAAATGAAAGTGTGCCACGCCTTCGAGGAGACAATGCATTGCGTCGACAACCAACATACGAGCGGTATCCCAGTAGGGAAGTCGCCACAGCTGTGACCACCTAACACCATTCAGTCGAAATAAGCTGTCTTGCTCTTTGACCGTGGCAGCATGGTGAAATTGTTCAGCTTTCTTTCGTTCTTCCGAAGCATTTTTGGTTCCCCAGTCAGCATGTTCGAAATCAGATCTTCCAACAGTAGATATACCCCAACAGTGACATATAGAGCAATAATGATTAGAGGAACCGCCGGCAGTTTGGGTGAGCTTACGCCCACCAGGAAGATCACATACACATAAACCAACAGCAGATCGGGCGTCACGTCCAGTCGGATGGCAAGCAGTCCGCGAGTAATGAACGCCCCTTTCCCACGCAACCAAAAGATCATCGATAAGGGGGCGGATGTAGTGATTTATCTCGTCGTCGTGCGGTTCATTTGGACCTGGCACAATCCCAGCAATGTACATGTTTTCAGGTTTATAGCGAATGTCCAGGGGAAGGTTCAAACAGGCAGCGCTGATAAGACCGGAAGACGTTGATGCTCCCGATATCTTCATCCCTTCCGTCCGAAAAAAATCAAACGATAAGGCGAATACGTAGCGACCTTCTTTGCCAGGCCGATCAACAAAAAGCTGGCCAGGTATTGGCCCCTCAAATGTGCGGAGGAATTCAGCTTGAAAGACATCTGATATAAAATCGGGAGCCGGTGTTTTGTCTTTGATGGACGACATTAAGGTATCGCATGATTCATCCATGAGCTTTTCTATATCTTCGCGAGCGAGCAATGACGCAAGATAGTCGTGGAAGTGATGATATATGAAGGTTTTCTGTGGCTTTTGAACAGGGGTCCCGTTGTCCATTCCATTTTTCAGCAATGGTGTCCGGCAAACATCAGCACCTGGAGAAGGTATGTTGTTGCATTCAGCCGGATATAATGAAGTCGAGCCCTGACTTGTTGAAGGCGCATACGTGCAATGGCAAGTTTCGCAGACTGCATAAGCCGTTATCTTCACGCCCAAATCAAAGTATGCCAAAGCGGTCTCTATTGTTCTAGGCAATCCCATAAGAAGAGTTTCCTGGACGCCAGTTAACTTGCTCCCAGCATTTATCTCTTCAAAGGCCACACGAAGGTTGAATGTTAGCATTTTCATGATGAAATCCCCGAATCGACGGCTGACGCCCATCATGACGCTACAAGCAACAGCCAGAAACATTGTTACTTGAGCAACGGGAGACAGATTGTCGACCGGAGAATTGAAATGATGATCTAGCAAATAAAATAAGACTACTGTGCGTATAGACAACTGAATTCGCTTACCTGTATCGACCTGTAGCGGGGCAGTCGAAGGGGGATACATGTTTCGACATTCTACCAAACGAGCTTCTAAAATAGAAAAACTCTTTCTGATTTCCTCCTTCGGTTTGTTAAGAGATTCAGTTTTGCGCTTCACGGCGAAGAACGATGCCCGTAGAGTCTGAAGCTGCTTGTCTGCTTCTACAATGGTGTCGAGAGAAGGTAAAGCAGCATCTAGCGCCGCCGTCAGGCGTTTGACATGCCTCCCAATGTGATTCAGGCTAGCGTGGGCCCTAGTCGTCAGAACGTTGGACTCGCGTTTTACGGAAGACTTCGTGGAGGATAAGGGCCGTTTGGTTTCCCCAGAGTCAAGGCTACTCTGTGCATTTTCCGCAGTTTGTGTGACACTGCTATAGCCAACATTGGCAACTTGTTCACGATTGAGACGCTCTACGCCTTCCATAACGACGTCAATGGACTCCGATTGGGTATCGGAGACGAGTGCTGGCGCTGAGCTCTGGGCTTCCTGGTATTCATTTCGCGAGGTAAAACAACGGCTTGGGTGCTTATCCGTGTTATCATTTAGGGTAATGGCATATATTCCTGATACCAGATCAGCCACCGAGTCTTCGCTCAAAGGCCCTGGAGCCGCCTGATTTTCGTTGCGTGGATGTGTGGTAGCAGTCGGTAAAACGGCCTTTATTCGTTCGAGATGAGGCTTGATTTTGCTTCCTGGAAAAAATTTGCCTTGAGGCCTAGCTCCAGACGACGTGCACAGAGAGCAAAAACATGTTTCCCCTTTGACAGGAGGCATGTTGAGGTATAGAGGCTATTAGTTCCAGCTGCTGTATGTGCGGGTCAGCGGTCGTCGTAACAATTGGATATCATCACAGAATGCAACTGACTGGATGTAATCGCCGGGGGACAAAAACCTAGTAAAATTACGATCAGAACTTCAGCTCAAAGTACGTGGAAAAATTCCCACACCTACTGCCGAGCGTCTTTCAACGAGATCGGGAGCGGAGTGGAGAGGATATGGCACAGGCTACAGATAACATTATTTGGATTGTGACTGCTTGCCAAACATTTGACTGGTCCGTCGGGAGCTTTAGCCTTTCGACCAACTTTCGACGCGATCGACGCGATTCAGATAGAAGCGTATTAGCCATAACCTTCAAAAAGTGCGCTAGTGCCAAATGGCCACTTTAAAAAGACCTAGTCCGATTCTTCTCTTCCCGGAGCGAGCTAGGCAAACGAATCGCCCCATGGCCGTGAGAAAGCTCTGCCCACCGACAAGAGTCTTGCGTACCACATATGACGCTGCGCTTGAGTCGTAGTGCGTTGCATTTCTTCCTTTGACTGCTCCTATAGCTGACTGTACAGGTTACAGCGTTTAGAAACATTTATCATTCTCTGGCGTCAACGTCCCGGGAACTTCAATGCGAGGCCCACTACATTCCACGTGTGCCGCTTGAATATCTGGAATTCATTACTGTGGTCTAAGCTTGTCAATGCAGCTCGCTCTTTCTCCTACAGCCGACAGTCAGCCTCTTCCGGATACGACAATGATCTAGTAGCGCGTATACGCGCAATTTTTTTTTTACTGCAAGGTTGACTTGTGTTTAAGCACGAAACGAGAGAGGAAAATGGAAGCGTACCTTGAAAAGCCAACGAACGAAAATGTTCAGATGTAGGAGAAATCTATTCGGCGACTATTTGGAGTCCAAGACCCACAGACGCAGTCCATAGTGCGCCATATCAGGACCACTGAGATATATGGAGCAAGTCATTTGTCGCCGTCTGCATCGTTGCTGCCGCGAACGAGCCATTACATGGCGTCATTGTGGTCGAGTCCCTGTTCGCGAAAACCATCCTCGGTTTCCCCTTGCTCGAAGTATCTGAAGCTGTTACATCCCGGGGACAAGACATGTGTAAGACACTTCGTTCACAGCCCAAATCAAAGTCGTGCGTCAGCTGAATCGCAAACGAAATTCTGCGATTCCGTATGCATATAGGTGGGATTCGTCGAGAGGGGAGGAAACGCTCCGATGCACTACCGTATGGCGAATGAGCGGCTGCCTTGGGAGTATGGGCGACGTTATACCTTCATCATTCTTCATCCAAGTCTGCGTCCTCCCACTTGACTTCTTCGCACCCAACTTCTTCACCCGCAGCGAGCTCAACACCATCCTTGGAGGCGTCTTCACGATCGACGCTGTTTTCTGGTCTTCCTTAGCTATATAGCCATATCTAAACGCCACAACCAGTCTAGTCAGTTATAGGAGCGGCTGAAAGAAGC
>JAEKIV010000870.1:0-14242 GCA_016801325.1 Hypholoma fasciculare
GAAGGAAAAATGAGCAAACGAGCTTTTTGAAAGCGCATTGGAGACGAGAGATTTGAAATTTCTAATTAAGGAAAAATTGCGCAGCACGCATGTGTTTCAGAATGTATATCCGAGAGAAAGGCCCAAGGGGAAGCCAACTAATTGTTCCTGAACGAATAAATCCGCGTTATGAATGGTGAATAATCCGTTGGCGCGATGTGTCGGCGGGACGCAGAGGCGAAAAGAGCGCGGGAACAATGCACGTGACTTATTGGACTTGGTCGAATTTCGCGAGCGACGCTGGTGCGTGCTCATCAGCGGCCCATTTAAACGCGCCTTGCAGAACATACAAACGCCTGCGCTTGGGCGCGCGGACTTTCGCGCACGTGCGAGACGGGCGCCTCTATTCGCGCCGTGCGATGTGAGATCGGATATGTCAGCAGGTAAACAGGCGCGCGTGCCGCGGGTTGTTGCTTGCTGAGCCGTATCAATAAGTACCGTCTCAGCTCTTTCTGTATTTTTCGAGGATGGGAGTGTGCGTAGTAGATGTGGAGTGGGACTATACGGCGTGAGGCGCGTCCCACTATAAGCGCACCATCCCACGTCTGCTCCCGCGATGGAGCGGAAGCGTGTCGGAGGAAGCACGTCCATAACGACTTGCGCCGGCGTCGCTAGATCTGTTCTAGCACACTGCTGCATACATCTGGAATAATTTCAGACTTTTTTCTCGAACTATTAACGACTTGCATATGTGGTGTTAGAAAAAATCGCCCGTGTGCGTGGAGCGGCTGCGCGTGGACGGAGGACGGAGGCACATCACGTACGCACGGATTCATGCAGGATACATTGAAAAAGATTTCTCCTCCCGCACCGCAGTGATGCAGGGCCGCAGCCGAGTCTAACACACAGTCGTGCGTCTGCGAGTGCGATGGTATCTCAGCACGCGCCTCAGAGGAAACCCGCCTACAACGAGTGTTAGAGAGGTACCACGCACCCAGCTGCGTATAGCGATACGCCGCTCGAAAAAACTCATGAGCGTGGGTCAGACTGACGCATGAATAAAAGGAGATTTGGTCGCCTTTTATGACGAAGAAATTGACAATATGCAATTCTAACAGAAAAGAATAAACGTCCAAGGAGATACGGTCGAATAAATGCCACGAACGGCTAACGATAACCGTGAGACTGAATGGATCATGAAGTCCTTTTTACCTATTTGGCGTGTCCTCTACAAGCCTCTATGACTCACTATACAACGTATTCTATGGCATCATGGCTGTAGACGCATGTAATCCGGTATGTGTCACAGTTTACCCGAATCATGTACTTGATACGGGGGGAATTTGGGAAATAAAGCTATAAATTTTGTAGCCTAAATTATTGAATATACACGAACAGGAAATACCGCTGCCCGTTTTTCCGAAGCAAAGTCCAGTATTTTCTGCCGTCTCATGTCAGACCTGATACCAGTGACATCAATGACCACCTTTTTCCATGGGAGGACATTCAGCAAAGCGATAGCTCCATGCTTTCCCTCGAGGAATACGCTCAATGTCGGAAGAGAAAAATCAATTCCTCCCATCAAAGTGAAGTCCTGGAGGCCCGGGCAAATAACACCATCATTTCCTTCCTCAACAAATGCCTTCAGGAACCGGTCACAATTGAAGAAATAATCTCCGCGAGGCAAGAGGAAGAGTGTGGAGAGTGAGGGGCAGTGGCGGAGAAGTTCAGTCGTGTTCATCAACGATTCATCATTGTCGACGCATATTAGAGAAAGTGTCAGAATATGGGGCGATCTTTTGATGAAATCCAACAGAGAGAGGTCCAAAAATTCAATGTTGTTTTCAAATATCTCCAGAATTGGCGCCGTAATCGCTTCAAGTATGCTATGAATTGCTGGTGAACACTGATCATAATTGCTATTGGTGATAATCAGAGTCTTTAGAACGGGGAGGTTGATTTTATGAGCATAATGTTCGTCTGAATCATGCACCACAATGTTGCAAAATTGCAGGCACCTGGTTTCCTGTAAAACTCTCCCTATCTGATTTGCGGTATCACCATTGATCGTGATGGAGGTGAGGACAGCCCAGTTGACGGCGAATATTCGAACAACGCAGCTCAGCGTCAAACGTCTGAGACTCGATATTCTGAGTAACTCACTGTCTTCAAACGCAGAGTTTGGAAGGAAGTGAGGCAAGCAAATGGACACCGATTGCAGCATAGGAACATCAGAAGCCGTTAAGGACGCAATACGAATCAAGGGTTTAGGGACGGCCTGACGGAGTGAAATGAATTCAAATTCTTTCCAGCGGGTTGAAAAACGAAGAAGGGCGTCGAAAAGGAGACATGTTGGATCAGAATTACTGGTGTTGAATGTTGTGTACAAGTAGTCGGCATCCTCTATGATAACAGAGAGAGCCAGTGCCCCTGCTCTTTCAAACCATTCGATAGCCCTCCGAGCAAGAATCGCATAGACTTGTTCATACACTTTGATGCTCTGGAATTGGATTCCCTTTCGGATATTGACACTCATAGCGGCCCAGATGATCGGGGTGTTCAGCGCAACGTGTCGCATTCCACTACAGGCTTGGCTAAGAATGTACGGCATTGGAGTGTGGCCGTAGGACAATTCAGGTACCCCAAATTGGACGCATGCAATACATATCTCGCGGAGGACATCCTCTGGGAGATTTCGAAAAGGAGAAAAGACTCGACGATAATCCGCACAAGTCTCCAAGACCGCCGCTCGCTCCTCCCGCAGGCGATCGAGCTTGATCTTGGCCTGTTCCGCCTGCAGCTGCAGCGCCTCAATATGGGCAATCTGGTCGGAGATCTTCTCATCAACATCCTTCAATTTCGCGTTAGTGGGGGCCATATAATCCAGGATTTCTGCCTTTTCTCGGTCAGTTGGCGGTCGATTGGTTTGGAGCAGCATCTCTAAGACTGAAGTGCCTGGGACAGAACACGATTGATAAGGGTTATGAGCTACAGATAGCTGTGCGGCTCACCGGATAACATGCCTTGATCCATTTTAATTTGGTTTGGGACGGTTATGAGGAAGAAAATTTGAGAGCACTAGGACAGATCGATGGTTGATGACAATCCACTACAACGTGTCGACTCGGTCACTATTGTTGTCTCACTTAATTCACACGGATGATTGCAAACGCACACAGCCTGTCATGAATCAATCGTAAATCAAGTCAATTGTTTAACTTGCAGTTGGGAGACATCGCAGACAGCGTACTTTGATATCAGTTCTACATAATGCCATTCAAAATCCCGCTGTCTGTCTCATCACTTCAGAGCTGTTCGCTGAATACATGTCGATGGTCCCTCGGCATTTGTTCTGCGTCTGTGTCTGCGTTTGAGTCTGATCCTTCTTTGTACCTCTAGTCCATCAAACTCGAGCCCAGCCAGGAAGCGCACGCGCATATTCAGATAGAGCGTGAGTTGGCGCTTCAGTTTGCTTTCGAGTACGGCGTGTGCGACATGACGCTCGATTTTCATGAAATATCGGGGCTGGAGACGCACGCACTAGTGTGGTCGTGGACGGCGATATTCAGAGCCGTGTATCGTCCGTAGTTGCGTATACGGATTCAGAAACCGAATATACAAGTAATAACTACTCTGGTGGATCACGATGATGATCACTGCACCTATTCATTTCGGGGTGCAAATTCGTTCAATGATATGGGTGCGCTGGGACGGCCGAAGAGTAGCAAGCTGGATTCGAGGGATGGAGGAAGGGCAGGGAGTGCGGGCGGGCGGGCGTGGGTACCTTAGTACCTTAGCCTTCGAACTGAATTAGAGGCTGCGGCATCCATTCCCCCGAAAGTTGAGGCGCTGCGTACTTGCAGTACGGACGACGGCTCTTGTTAATTATGTGAGTAAATGGGCGAGCTGCGACATTGTGTATGAGCGTCGTGAACTAGTTGAGCATATAAGACGGGCCAGATGAAACGACCCAAACACAGAAAACGCACCAGATTCGGTTCCTCGTTCCAATTTCCACCATATTGACTTACTGGCGTACCCTCAGGGGGTGTTCATGGCGCTATCCTATCCTGGTGTTGTACCCAAAGAGCCAGCGCCGCCAAGATGCGGTATCATTCCCAGCGCCTCTGATTCTGACTGCCTGGAGGAGGCGAGCGCGATAGTTACGCATCGTGGGTTTTCGGTACGCGTGCGGTCCTTTCTGTACGCGATGCGTATCCGGTACGTCCCCGACAGAGCTGGGTAAGTAGACGTGTCAGAGCGGCACAGGCTTAGCGAAATAAGATGCGCTGGTTCAATGCGCACCTTACGAACGGCCTGGGATTCACGGAGTGCTACTTCTGACTCCATATCGATCCCCGCAGTGCCTGTGGGGCCCTGTATTGCGTCCCCTTCTAGTGAGAGCCCTCCCGTACGCACGCACAGGCGGTGTTCTATGTGTTCAGATGGCGCATGTCTTCGATGTTCGTGTCCCCGTAACTCATAGCGGCGATTCTGCATGGCTGGGATGCGAGCGCCCACGGTCCAGCGTACATGCGTTGCGTCTTAGGAGCAAGGAAGACAGTGGGTGTTGTGGCGCAGCGAGCTGGGTGGGGTTGTCAGAGCTGGCAGGTAAACGCGTAGTGGGGAAGACGCACTGATGGATTCAGACGGTGCGTAGCCACCTTCTGCTGTAGTTCGTATCCTGGGTCCTCATGAGTCATCGTCCGTATGTAGGGCGTGCGCGAGTCTCCGGGTTGGCCGTGTTGGTGTCCACCGACAGTCGAGGCGCAGAGTACGCGCGTGTGTGCGGGAGCGGCGCGGAAAGACCTTGAAAGTGCGGCGATGGATCCAAAGACGGTGATCGAATCATGCGCAGGCCGGGTACGGCGTTCCTTCGCTTTGGATGCAGTCATTCGACGGGGAAGGAGGCGAGGCTAGAGGAATGCATTGATGAGAAGGAATGCGAGGCAGGTAACGCGTGTATCGGCGTGCGCTGGGACAGCTTGAATGAAAGAAGCTCGTTGAGCGGAAGATAGAGGAGAGGATGGGGAGGAGAGCTTACAGCGAGCACATGATAGGACAGGCTAAGGTGTTGATCGCGTCAGCTCAGCGTGTGCGTCAGAGGGAAAGCGACGCGGGACTGCCCATTGGTTTTGAGCTTCAAGTCGATGGAGGGAACAGGATATGCGAAGGTGGCGGCGTTCAACATGTATTCCCACGCCACCTGACACTGTGTCGCTGTGCTCAACGAGCAAGAGGAGAAAGGCTGAGAAAGGCAGCACACAAGCGGAAGAGGGAGGCTTCTGAGGAGGCCTATGTACTATGTGGGAAGAGATGTGAGTGAAGGCTTTGCGGTACTCGGGGACTAACTGGAGTGCGTCATCACGACATCGGTGCGCATGTTGATGTGCGTGCGTCGCCTCTCGCCGTTCGTTCGCCAGTCCCACCGCGGGCGTCGCTAGGTTCATTCTATTAGCACAGCGTTGCGTGTGCCTGAAGTTATTAGAGGCTTGTGTGTCAAGTTATTATCAACTTTCATGGCGTTATAGAGATACTACCCGCCCAGCTGCGTCTCCCCGCCTGCGATGGCCACAGATGACGCGGACGCGTCGCATGCAAGTCGCATGTGCTCTGTAGTCTAAGGACAAGCGCTTAGGTTACTTTAACACTGTGAAACGTTGGGTGCGTGCGCTAAAGGAAGTCCGTAGGCGTGGGCGTCCCTGTGATATAACAAGGCAATGCGGGGCGTGGGGTCGCGAGGCGACACGCAGGCCTGCTTGAGCGCACATTCAGACCAATGGACAACCGCCGCGGATGCACCACGCGCAGTGTTTAGTGGCGGTAGATTGGTAGGTGCCGCACCATGGGTAGATGCAAGGGGTAAAAGAGGAGGTGAAGAAGTACGCGCTCACGTATGCGTGCCACGCACAGGCCGCAGCATGCGCGCTCGTTTGACTGCGAAGAGCAGAGCGCGCTATCTGCCAGTAACATACATCTGCATGAATGCGCGGTAAGCGGCAGCGCTCAGCACGCCCCACGCCGCGGAGCGCACAACTTCCCCTCCGTGCGTCCTCGGTGCACATCACATACCTGTAGATACACGCGGGGGCAGAGCACCGTCACGGATGTCAGCGCGCCGTCCCTCCCTCGTCCGGACTCCGTGCTCCCGCGCCTCGCGATGGTGCACGTCGTGGAAACCCCTCACCCGTCCTTTGAAGGACACGCTCCGAGCTGTAATATTAGAACAGAGGTCGCGCTCAAATTTACAATTAATTGCCTGCCTTGTATTTCACCTCGCCGCTGAATACAAGGTCACATACATCAAGCTTCGCTAGAACTCATACCGCACCTCATCACGCCGACGCAGTCTCAGTCATCTTCCTCTGACGACAGGGCTCATTTGACTAGTTCGCGCGACTTATGTGACAAATATCATGACAGCTGTGCAGAGAATAGTAATTTGGACGCCAATTTTAATAAAATTAAAAAATTCTGACGAACGAATTGACAACACGCAATTTTGACAAAAGGGGTAAATAAGTCAATTCTGTGCCATTATGGCTGCAATGGTGTTTCATCCGGTGTATGTCACAGTTTATCTGTATCATGTACGTGATGTGGGCGACAAATGAAGCTGTAAATTTTCTAGCCTAAAACAAAGAATATACATGAACATCTAATTCTGCCTACTTCTCTGAATTAAGTTCCTCTATTCTCCACCGTCTCCTGTCGAACTTCGCACTGCCACTTTCTTGCACGATCATTTCCTTGTTCAGAAAATGCTTGCAGTAACCGGTCAACGTTACAGCATCCGTGAAACTCAAACGACATTGTAGTGAATGAAGGGCAGTGGCGAAGATATTCAATTTTCTCCATCAACGTTTCATCAGTGTCGAAGCACAGGAGGGAAAGTTTCCGAATACAAGGCGATCTTTTCAGGAAGGTTAACAGAGAGAGATCAATAAATTCAATAGTGTTTTCGAAGACCTCCAGAATTGGCGCCGTAATTGTTTCCAGTATGCTATGAGCGGAGGGTCCTTGCCTATTACCAGTTTTATGACTGATAATCAAACTCTTTAGAAAGGGGAGATTGATGGGATGAGTATAATGTTCGTCTGAACCATACAGAACAACATCGCAAAATTCCAGGAACTTGGTTTGTTGCAAAATTATCCCTATCTGATTCTCGGTGTTGTTGCCGCGGAGCGTGATGGAGGTGAGGACAGCCCAGTTGACAGTGAGAAATCGAACTTCGCTTTCTAACTTCACATGTCTGAGGGTCGGTATTCTGAGTAGTTCTCTGTTTCTAAGCACAGGGTTCAAAGTCAAATTATTTAGGCAAAGAGAGATTGACTGAAGCATGGGAACGTCAGCAGCAGTTAACGCCATCATACGAATCAGAGGTTTGGGAGGGGTCGGACCGCGCGTAGTAAATTGAAATTCTTTCCAGCGGGGCGAATAACTAAGAAGGGCATCGAAAAGGAGGTATGTTGGATGAGGATCACTGTGTTTGAGTGCTTCATACGTGGAGTCATCATCCTGTATGATGACAGTGAGAGGCAGTACCCCTGCTCGCTCCAACCATTCGATAGCCCTCGAAGCCAGAATTGCATAGGATTCTTCATATGATTCGAAGCTGTGGAAAGGGAATTGCGTCATATTGACGCTTACAGTGATAGCAGCCCAAATGTTTGGAGTAGTCAGCGCAACGTGTCGCATCCCACTACAGATTTGGCTCAGAATGTAAGGCATCGGAGTGTGACCGTAAGACAGTTCGGGTATGTCGCCCTGGAGGCATGCAATGCATATTTCACGGAGGACATCCTCTGGGAGATTTCTAAAGGGAGAGAAAACTCGATCACGATCTGCAAGAGTACCCAAGACGGCCGCTCGCTCCTCCCGCAGGCGATCGAGCTTGATCTTGGCCTGTTCAACCTGCAACTGCAATGCCTCAACATGGGCCATCTGCTCGGATATCTGAGAGTTGATTGCCTCCAATTTCGCATCAGCGGGGGCCATGGATTCGACGACTATTGCCTTTTCTTCCTCGGTAGGCGGGCGATTGGTCTTGAGCAGCATTTTTAGGACTGCAGCGCCTGGGAAAGGGCGTTAATGGGCTTATGAGTTACAGATACCTGTACGACTCACTGGATAACATATATTGATCCATTCTATTAGCTTTGGGACCTTTCTGATGAATAGGATTTAATCGGAGCACTAGGACAGATGGGTGGTCTCCGACAACGTGTCGACTGAGTCATTATTTTCGTCCCACTCGAATAATTCACACGTGATGCATTTAATTGAAAACGCGAGAAGAAAACGCGAGGCGTGTAATAATTCCAGTCGTATGCGTGATTTATCCTACGAGCCCAATATTCACGGTTTACTTTCTGACTTGTCAGGAATCGCAAAAATCACCAACAACGTTTAAGGTTTTAGCCTGCGTTCTGTTTCATCGCTACTGAGCCGTTCACTTCCGAGATGTTTGTGATCCTGGTCTCCAAATCACCTTCGGCGTAGTTAGCTCAGTCCACCCACATGCGCACGCGCATTTTTTTTGCGTCTGTGTTTAAATCATATAAATGTATATATGGGTTGGCTACTATACACAGCGCGAGTTATAAACGTAATGGGGTGCCAGGGAATGACGGTGATGATAATAATGACCGCTGCTCCTTAGTCGCCCAATCTGGGTGCAGGATTGATTATGCTGGGCAGTCCCTGGGACACCTAGAAGCTGGGAGCTGAACCAGTAAAATGGGCCTCGAAGAGGGAGAATAGAAGGACAGGGACACGCACCGCGCGGCGCGAAGCGATCACGGCCGGACACACGCAGTCTTTTCACAGCGAGAACGCCGCAGTGCGCTCGTCGACTCGCAAAAGCTTTCCACGCACTACGTGCGCTTGCAACACGGCGCATATGTACTGGAAAAGTTCGAGGAACTGCGTCGTACCGGTACTCCCGACACCTTTGATTCTCCTTCGTATGAGCGCGCAGAAGCCCTCCGACCGCACGTCGCCCAGGACCTCCTCTACGCGCACGCGTGTCTTGACGTACTCGCCTGCCTCCTGTTTTAGACGTACGCGTAAGCGGCGGTATAAACTCATTGTCATTTCAAGGTGACATACTGAGTTCACTTGACATGCATCCACTTGACGGAATGATGGGCGTACGGTGTGCGAGGTGTAGAGGAGAGGTAGAGTGGTAGGAGGCCGGAGGAGAGCGTACGTGCCGAAGACGGGTGTGCATAGATAGATCCGCTGTGAGGCACGGCACTCGCACAGCCGCGCAGTGTAAATTTGCTGGAGGTTAGCGCTCAAGTGAAAGCTATCTTGTCGGGGCCGCTTCTCTTTCAAGCGCATGGGATGCCTGATTGCCATCCGCGCACGAGGAGGCGGATCACGTACTGAGCTCCCCAGCCACGGAGCCTCTACGTGTATGAATGTCCTACGCTAGTCAAATGCGTTAGGGAGGGGACACAGATAAAATGTTCACGCCTACAGAAAACGAACCGATGTGCGTATTACCTCCCTCCTGTCCCCATCATGTGGACGCGCGTGCCCCGCCAGTGAACTCAAGGCATGCCGGGTGACGTACCCGTCACCCAGTACGGTTGCGTCTCGGTTGCGGACAGATGCGAGCGTACGCAGCGAATCGCGACGGCGCGTCGCATGTCGTTGATTTTCGGTGAGCGCATGGCGTGCAGTCCGCGTGCTCTCGGCGTACTCTCTGCATAATCGAGACGCTGGCGTCCATGGTTCGCCATCCATTTTTGATAGTACGGGTGACTGTGAATTGTGTGTCGTATAATAGAGATCGCGCGGGGGGGGACGGAGAGATCGAGATCGAGAGACATGCATGTGCTGTAACTGCACAGAGCTGCTTCGTTCTTGCGGTTTGCAAGACAACTCTTGTTCGCATGAGCGCGCAAGTGCGCTCCAACGGAACATCGCCCGGTATCTAATCGCACGCGTCAGCCGCAGTGCGGAAGTATTGTCAGTTTCAAATCTCGGGAGACGTACTAATGTTAGTATCCTCTCAGTCGAATACAGCTTCAATATCCCCGCCTTCAATGGAGTCATGCGCATGCGCGTACCCGAGCGTGCACGTTGGTTGTGGCGCTACTGGCTGTCATACGGCGCCATCCAGCTCCATTACATCTTGAATACGTTTTGGATTCGGACGTGAGACCATGAAAGTTGCCAATTTTATCCACGTGCGTGTGCCGTCGGCAGCCAGGATGCTAGCGATAGATACAGGCTATGTGGGATGAATTGATATGTAAACGGACATGCAACGGTTTGCTTGGGACTGGCGTAAGCTCGTTAGCGACGATTAACAGTCAGTGCATACTACACCCGACTCGCACCCGAGGTCCCCATCACGCGCGTAGTGCGGCGCATGCCATCGTTCGTTCTCCAGTCTGCCACATCAGCGCTCAATTGAGCTCCCTGCCCATGTAAATCAGCGCACTTGTCACTATAAGCATACCGTCGCTCGTCTGCTCGTGTAACGGAGCGTCCGCATGACATCGACGCGCACCACGACCACGCGGCGCTTGTTTAAAACACCATCCCCACCACATGAGCCCGATATAAAGACAAGCCACGCCACGCCAACGTGCGGCAGAGTGCTTCTCGTTGAGCCGTCCCAATAGGTACTTTTACTGCTTTCTCTACTTGTAGCGAGGATGATCGTGTGCGAAGTTGATCTGGACTGGGAGTGACTATACGGGGTGAGGCGCTTCACATTATAAGCGCCCCATCGTACGTCTGCGTGCGCGACGGAGTGGAAGTGTGTCAGAGGAAACATGGCCATGACTGTTGGCGCCGGCGTCGCTATATCTGTTCAAGCCCAGCACTGCACGCGTCTGGAATCATGTAAGCTTTTTTTCTGGACTTTTTATCAACTTGCACTGTGTTAGAGAGAAAATTACTAAGCCTTACTTAGTCCCTGTGCTCTTGAAAGCCTAAAATGTTGACACCCTAGAAAGCGCACGTCCCCTACACAGAAATTTCCACCACCACGCACCCTATCCAGAGACACGCACTCCGCTCCACCTCGCGGCGCTGCGACCTGACATTCGACGTACGTACGCAATACTCCCCGTATGCGTGGTGCGCCTGCGCGTGGACGGGGGAACGTCGCGTACGCACGGATTCATGCAGAATACATTAGACAATCCTTTCCCTCCTGCACCACAGCGATGCAGGCCCACAACCGAGTCCAACAGGCAGTCGTGCATCTGTGCGTGCGACGGTGCCTCCGTGCGCACGTCAGAAGAAACGCGGCCGCAACGACCGCCGCAAATACATTCATCAGTAATCGTGCATTTTAGTTATTTCAGTTAGGGTAACCTAAAAAACCGGAAAAAACCGCAAATAACCACTAAACTTCAGAAATAACCGAGAACTAAAATGACAATTTGCTGATGTCACTTGTAGTACAATACTGCATGTCTCTGGAAATATTAGAGGCTCGAATTTCAAATCTTTATCAAAATTCTGAGTTTTAGAGAGAAACCACGCGCCCAGCAGCGTATCGCGTTTAACCGATCGATGAAATTGCTCACCAATCATGTACGTGAACCTGTAGAAAATTGGTGAATAAAGCCGTAAGCTTTTTAGCCTTAATTACTGAATATACACGAACAGGTAATCCCGCTGCTCGCTTTTCCGAAGCAAGCTCCAGCATTTTTTTCCTTGTATTGTCAGACTCGATACAAGTGATGTCAATGAACACTTTTCTCCATGGAAGGACATCTGGCAGAGAAATATCCCCGTGTTTTCCCTCGAGAAATATGCCGAATGTTTGAAGAGAAAAATCAAAATCTCCCGACAAAGTGAATTCCTGGAGACGCGGACAAATAACACCTCCATTTCCTTCCTCGACAAATGCTCGCAAGAACCTGTCAGCATTGAAGGTACTTAATCCATGAGGGGTAAGTGACAATGCGGTGACTGAAATGCAGCAGCGGAGAAATTCAATCATCTTCATCAATGATTTATCAGTTTCGAAGCACGGGAGAGAAATTTTCCAAATATATGGGGATCTTCTGAGAAAGGCTGACAGAGAGAGATCAAAAAATTGGATGTTGTCTTCAAATATTTCGAGAGTTGCAGCCGTAATTGCTTCAAGAATGCTATGACCGCCAGGTGAATGCTCACTATGACTGCTATCGGTGATGATTAAAGTCTTCAGAAAGGGGAGGCTTATTTCATGATCATAACGCTCATCTGAATCATGCACTGCAATATTGCAAAACTGTAGGCACTTCGTTTCCTGTAAAATTCTCCCTATCTGACTTGTGGTATCCCCATTGAGCGTGACCGAGGTGAGGACAGCCCAGTTGACGGGGAATATTCAGACGACGCACATTATTTTCGTCCCACTTAAATCGCACGGATATATTTGATTGCAAAGCCTGTAATAAATCAAGTCAAACAATTAACTGGGGAGAGATCATACTTAGCTGTTAACAATCATCGTTTCAGAGCTCAGGCCTCAGGCTCGCTGAAAATATGGCGATTGTCGTGCATGTCTTCTGCGTCTGCGCCTGCGCCTGCGTCTGCGTCTGCGTCCGATCCTATTTCATTAACGGGTTTGTCGCTATGTTGGAAGATCATGCGCAACTCCGAAGGGCAAGCCTATTGTGGCTGACCGAGCATGCCGGAGCGAGAAAGACTGAGAGAGCGAGAGCGGCTCATGTGAATACGTACATATAGCGAGTTACGAGCATTCTGCTTCCTCGTTCTTTTTATTTTGTTCGATATCTATATGGGCATCCGATTTTTATCTTGAAATTAGAGTATGCAAAGCAGCTATGACACTCCCTGTATTAAAATTATATAAACATGTTATAGATTAATCCTATTTCTGATATTTTTACTGCGTTCTCTTCCTCGCTGCCGCGTTAACGAGATCATAATATGGGGCACTCTGAAACTAACGTCGCAGTGCTATCCTAGTCTTCGCGCTGTATCCCACTTCCGCGCGCCGAATGACGACGGCGGGGCTGCGGCGTGGATCCAAGTCCCGCAGAAGTCGAAGCGCCACGTACTTGCAGTACGAACGACGGCTCTCGTTGATTATGCGAGTAACTGGGCCAGCTGCGAAATCGCGTACGGGTGCGCAGAACTTGTTGAACACATTAGATGAGTCAAACGTAATGTCCCAATTGCAGAAAAGGTACCAGGTTCGGTACCCTCTTCTTATGTCCATCATATAAACACACTAGCGTAATCTAAACAGGTGCACGTCGCGCTACTCTATCCGGGTGTTTAACCCAAAGAGCCGACGCCCCCCGGAGGCGCTATAATACCCTGCATCTTTGATTCTAAGCGCTTCGAGGAGAAGAGCGCGATTGTTGCGCGTCGCCGATTTTCGATACGCGTGCGGTCTTTGCGTTAGGTAATGGCATGGTGGGACACGAGGATGATGTACGCGATGCGAATCTTCTGCATACCCATTACGCACGCGTCAATATCTCGGTTTTTCTGCATCCGTACGGAACGTCCTGGGCAGAGCTGGGTAGGTAGACGTGTTACAGCAACACGCACTCACTGAAAACAATTGTTCAGTGGTTCAATGCGCACCTAGGATTCGCGGAGCACTACTTGTGATTCCGCATCAATCCGCACAGTGCTTGTGGGGTTCCGTATCGTGTCCCCTTCCGGGAAACGCCAGGACGTCCGCACGCACAGGAGGTGTTCAGGTGATACATATGTTAGATGTTCTTGTCCTGCGGGATGCATGCTCATAGTCCAGTCTGTACGCGCTGTGTCTTAGAAGCACGGAAGACGATATGTGTCGTGGAGCTGCGAGCTGCGTTGAGGTATCAGAACTTGCGGGCGGACGTGCAGTGGGGAAGACGCACTGGTGCATACCAAGGCCAGTTCCAACGCAGTTTGTATCCTCATCGTCCGTATGCACATGTGGCGCCGAGCTTGGGCGCGTGATGCGTACGCAATAGATGACCATCTCCTGTATATGTGCATTTGTTCATAATAGCCTGATCTCATCCAGGGAGTTCACGCGCATAGGGCGTGCGCGAGTCTCCGAGTGGGGCGTGCTATTTTCCGCCAATAGTCAAGATGCAGAGTGGGCACGTATTTGGGGAGAGTGACGCAGAAGGACCTTGAAAATGCGCCACTGGATCCAAAGATAGCTTTCGAATCATGGGCGGGCCACATACGGCTAGTGATGTCCGGGCTAGGGCCTGAGGCCCGAAGCCCGCCCGAGCCCGGCCCGAAAAGCCCAGGCCCAGCCCGGCCCGAG
>JAEKIV010000871.1:8080-23426 GCA_016801325.1 Hypholoma fasciculare
GACGCGGGACAACCAACCGATTTCGGCCATGGCCACTCCGCGTGTGACGCGTGACGGCCGAATCGATCGAAATAGTACAGTATGTCGGATGACTGCATGACAAGGATACGCAGGACGCTGATCGTGCAAATTTAGACCGCGCAGGCGTTTTCACACCTCGCCGTTGTCTGCATGGCGCTCGCTCAAAGAACGATCCGAATTAGGTGTAATTTCCTTGGACAGAGGGGAGCACCGCAGCGGGGCGCCGCAGATGAAGACGCACGGCACGGCACAAGTAGCGGCACCACAACGCCTGATCGAAATAGACAAGGCTTTCCGGAGCAGATCATATGTGCCTTGGCAGTTGGTCTCGTCTCGTCGCGGGGGATATGACGTGTGACGCCCGACGCCACCTCTTCCTCAATAGTGTAGACCGCGATGTAATCCAGCTCTCGATGTAGCGCCGAAAGAAAATGTTGTACTTTCTAGAGGAATCATTTCCTGACCAAAGAAAAATATGGGTTGTACACTCTGGGCTTCTTCATGAGCCCATCTTCTCTTGTACGCTCCATTTAAATTCCGCCAATTTTATTCTGCTTTTTGTGATCTATGTCTAAGTACTTTAAAATATCTTAGCTTGTCTTTGTTCACTGACAAACTGTTTTCGTACCGGCAACTATCAACAATCTGTTCAACCGAGGGGTACAACTCGGACAGCAGACATAGACAGGTACAGAACGTGTTAGAATCAGATAGGCATTCTGACATCTTTGGATGCCAGGCTATCCAGAACTTAGTGACCAGAGTAGCGGCATAGCACCACCATCATGATATATACCACTATGTTTGTATCAATCAGAAGATATGCGTCCATCTTTTGTTCAAGATGTTCCTCGGTGTGACAGCTCGCGGAAGCGCTTAACACACTCATAGTCTCGACCGACTGCCCATCTTCCACGTAGCTTTTTCCCCTGGATCTCCTCCGTCCCGTGTCTTGGCTTCCATATCCTTGTCTATATAATAAAATTTCCTCTAGAAATTATTACAAAATTGGTACGTGCATAAGTAACAGTAGCATAGAAAGCAAGTTCTCGGGTGCCGCGACTCGTGCTTCTCACCCCTGGTCAAGCTGACTTTCAATCCAATCGGATTTATTGGACGAGCATCTGTTATTGGTGGAAGATAATATCTTTCAAAGCATTTATTTTTACAGTCGAGACTGTTTCTACACAACCATTGGTACAGTCACTAGACAAGTGGCACTTGTCAACAACTAAAGAGCCTAATCCTACGAAGACAAGGATAACCTTTTAAATGTGGTGTACTTAAGGAAAGGAAAATTCAGCCTGGGAATGCACACGTTCACCCTCTTGCTCTAAACACCCCTTATTAATCACTTAACCTACGGTGGGACCCAACTTCACTTTGGCCGAAGGCAGACACCAAATCGTAACTAGCTTTATTAGTGCTCATTGATTGATTTCCTTTTTTTTTGCCAAAGAAAAATTCCGATTTAAAGCCATGTCAGAATTACCGACCTCTGCGGCTCTTGCGGCAATACCCTCTCAGTGAGTTAGATATCCTAATTCTATTTAATATTCTGCGTACTAACCGCTCGGAATCTAAGAGCAGCGTCCATTGTAGGACATACCACTTAATATCTCCCAAGTACGACCTATCTGATAACATCGTGACTGTCAGCTCTTTGGTACCATGGCAAACTGTATATTATTTGGAATTTTGGTCGTCCAAATTTGTGGGTGACATTTGGCATAAAATAAATGATATCTCTCATATTTTTCTATTCAGACCTATACTGCGTTGCATTCCAAAAGGATCACCGCGTGCACAAGTTGATTGTCTTGGTTCTGGTCCTGCTCGAGACTACCCAAACAGGAGCACTTACACATGATGTGATCTTACACTATACCGCAGCGTATACAAACCCCGTTGCACTTGATGAAACTGCAACATTATGGATATCTATTCCTATGATGGTCGGCTTGAGTACGTATATTATATTTCATGATTCTTTCGAGTTGTCGCTGACTCTGCTGGGCCCTGGAATTTGGTAGTTGCGTCTATGAGTCAAGGATTCTACTGCTATCGCGTTGCCGCGCTGACAAAGTCAAAGTATGCCGTGGCTGTGATAAGCTTCGTAAGAGTTTTTTCAGATCAGTTAAATATCCTTCTCATTGGCAAGGATTTAAAAGCTCTCGCTTGGCCAGCTTTCCGCTGCGATGGCTCTGACGGCACAGCTAAAAAACACCTTTCTGTCATCCCAGCTACTAACCCGAATCGAAACCTTGACCACTATTGGCGTGAGAAATTTGGATCACATCTATGTTTTTTAGGAAATATTTAATGCTCTTTATAGATGTGGGGTGGATGTGGTTTTGCCTGTGATACAGTGATTGCAGTAATCATGACATATCATGTGGGGGTATTTTACTTCACATGGCACAATCTCTGGTTAACCAAACACCCAGCTAAAAAAGTGGGACGTAGGATTTGAAAAATCACACAGCATAATAGTAAGGTTGATTAGATTGTCTATCGAGACTGGATGCATAACTGGTTAGCATATTTATTTCTTCCATTAGAGGTTCTGAATTCCGCTAAATGTTGGTGTATTTTTAGCTCTCTCAGCGGGCGCTGTTCTGTGTCTAGCATATCTTCCTCATCATCCGTGCTACTACTTTATCCCTTCTTCGATTGTCGCAAAGACATATTCAAACTCGTTGATAGCGGTCCTGAATAGCCGCATCAAGCCAATATCAAATACAGCTGCACTTTCAGAACCCTTTTGGAACGAATTGGTGCAGAAATTCGAACCAAATTCGTCTATTGAGGTATCCCAGGACCTTGTGTTTCGCAGAGAAAGTGAAACTGGATTAAGCTCTTCCCGCGTGCCAGACACCCCGCGGCGTCGTGAATGGGGTCGCAACCTTGCATGATTTATTGAATAGAAGCATATAATTATCTCATTGTGATTTTATTTAAGCCGAAAATATATGATACAAATTGCTGTTCCTCCCAATTTGAAGGAATTAGTGCTCTGTGCGCAGTGAGAGCGCTGTCTTGCATCGTCGGCGAGTCGTGGGAATTACTGCAAGAGGCGCGGGAATTTTGTCTCAGCCGATTTTCGTGGATGACCAGAGCGCGAGCTGATCAACACATCGCATGCGGTGCGTGGGTATACGTGAGTGAGGGTCCCTAAATATTTAAGGCGCGGATGTGCTATAAAATGTTTCTACTCAAGAATTATTACAAGTCCGAATCAGTGATTCAGAACTGTTTCGCTATTCCTGCGAAACACAATGCCCGAGGCTTTCCCAACGACATCATCTGATCCAAAGGGTCGCGCCGACTCATTCCACACAGGGTACCCTGATGTTCCTGCATTTGATACTACCTTGATTCGACTGTTTAATACAGCCAACATCGAGTTCGAATATGTCTTTGCCGAAATGGAAGTTGCTAGTTCATAGTAGGGAGGGTGGCCAGGCAGGAACAGCAGAATCAGAATAGCGGCGGTTGCTAGAGCTAGAATTCTCGCGTATTTAGTAGAATAAACAATGCATGTGTTAAAATGAGAAAATTCATACCGGTTACGCATCCTGTCTCTATGGTCAGTCTGATCAATCTTACTATAATGCGATGTGTATTTTCAAAGTCTGAGTCTCGTTTTCTTAACTGGAATTTATCATAAAAAATAGGTATAAATGTATTTCTGTTCAGTGAACGGATATATTGTGCATACATTTACTCACATGGTACGTCATTATTGTTGCGATGACTATATCACAACCAAGACTGCATGCTCCCCATATCTGGGAAGTGCCATATTAACACGGTTTTAAATGGCATAACAACGACGGGATGCTACTTACACATATAATGTTGAGACTTAGTTTCTCTGATAGTAACTTATTGAGTAGGGTCGCACGTCCTATTTGTACTGACAAAATAATTGACGCTATGAGCTGTCCAAGCGAAAGCTTTCAATAAAATACAGTCAGTAAGAGCGTCAGAGCAGTATTTTTGACAAGTGAGAGAGCTCTCACTATGGCAATCACAATCACTGAGTACTTTGATCTTGTCAGAACACCGATTCGATAACAATAAAGGCCCTGAGCGATGCACGCAACTGTTATTTGGCACATGGCACCGACTTGGTCAACAGAGTTTTGAACTTGCCGCGAAAATACACATACGCACTCATACCGGTCATAAGTGGGATGGAAAACCACGCCTTGTTGATGGCATTGAATGCAGAAGGGTCGGTAAATCCAATGATGAAGTCACGGATTGTATCTTGACTGAGGACTACTGTTTGAACGGTCTCGAGTAGGAGCATCGTAAAGACAACTGATTTGAGAATACGACGATCATTTGGGAAGGCGGTGTAATACAGGTCTTTGAAGAATGATTGGGCTAATCTTCCTTCGAATGTGGAAAGAATTACGCACACACTTGGACCCATAAGGTTCCCAACAGTACCCAATTTTCCACTGTACCCAGGAGCTTACAGCGACACAAGTGTTTAGGTGAGCTTGAATCTCCGTTTATCAAGGAGCTTGTTTTACAAGGAATTTTGCACTGGAACCCGAAGTTCAGTATATTGTATTTCATGGATAGAGACAATATATGACACACTCTACGGGGACATTGTCTAGAAGCTTCGGAGGAGATGACGCAGGCAACGTCGACATTGCTGGAAGGAAGTGGTCTTGTCCAAGGAAGGCTTCGAGGTCGGCCTTTATCCTCTTCTCTGTATTGGAAACCTCCTACCGACCCGGAGATGAACTGATCCTTCGACGATCTACGTGACTCAGAAGGTGGAGAAGGAGAGCCCTTTAAGTTTTTGAACGGATAACTTGATCTACTGACAAAGATCGTTACTGCTGTGTAGTCGGTTCAGGATACGTCCCGAGACCGTGATAGTCCAACTCAATGAAATCAGGACGCGTGGGCCGGCAAAGGCGCGAGACCGTAGTCTACGGCGGCACGAGTTACTTGTATCAGAGGTAGCGTGGACATGCGGAAACATGGAAAAAGGTTATTCGCCGGGGCAGCGCGGCGGTCAGGCGTCTTAAGCCGCAATGCAGTGCTTATCGTCGAACTCCGTGAAGAGCGCCGCGGCGATGGGCATGCACGTGTCGCGAATGGTGTGCTGGTCTATTCCTGCATCCTACAACCTGGTTGTCGGAACAAAAATAAAACGTAACCTCACCACGCTAGCAGATCAACGAGAAAGATTTTTTTGTGGGGGTGTGACTCTCCTGCGTGCGTCATACTTGCCTCGTACCACTGAGGAAACCGTACACGGGCGCCTAAATAGAACAACGCGAGAATTTGTCCCACTTCAATGAACCGGTTAGCGCGCTGTAAATATGACTACAGATAATATCAGACGAGTGAATATGGAGTTCACCAATTCTGTAAAAAGATAGAAAGTGCTAGACACGCATAATGACGGCGGTGCGATGCGTCGGCGGGTCGTGGGAAGGCGGCAGTAAGGGCGCGGGAATGTTGAATTTCTTAGGCGGCGAGAGCTGTTACCATTTCAATGTTTTGTTTTCCGCCTTGTCTAGTCTACTGCTGCTCCTCTGTCTACGCCCTGAGATTATGATGAATATTTCGAAATGATCACTGCGCGTTGGGCTGCTCAGACCGTGGACCCACTGCCGCACAGCCCCGCCTTTGTCCGCCACGTGTGGCCTCGCTCTCCCTTCTCAGTCCTCAAGCACGCACGCAGCCTCGCCCCACTCGTGCTGACGGCCGCGAACGTGAACTTGAGTCAGAAATTCGCAATTTACGGAGGACGCCTATCGGTACGTACTAGTCATACTGTTCTTCCTGCTCCCTTACTCTATGCCTGAGCTGTCTACCCTCCGACCCCGACCACCCCTACACACGTCGCCTTTTCTCGTTCATACTCACTCTTCCCTGCTCTTTTCCTCATCCCTCCGAGTTAAACTGACGTTTCTCTACACGCAGAACCACTCCGGCGTGTCTATGCTAATGCCGACTGGTTGACACTCACTCGCTGCCGCACACTCCTTCCATGAATACTTAGCGGTACCTCCGACTCGAGTTGTCTTTCATGGGCTCTGCTGCTCGCGTTTCGCCGCGTATTCTCGCTCCAGCCTCCCAACTCCCACCACGCATCCCAACCTCGCTCGTGCCAGCACCGCGTCTACGACTCCAGCAAATGTCAACACCATTCCCCACTCTCTGCCGCCTGAGCTGTACACTACTCCACCGCCGACCGGCGGTATTGCATTCCGTCCGCCTCCTCCTCAGCTCCCACCGTGCACCTCTTCTCCCGGGTTCCCGTTCTTGCCTGCGCCTGGACTTCTGCGTTCACGCTTCCAGAAACGCGCCTCGGCTGCCTGTGGCAATATACTCCCTGTGGCCGCCTGAAGCGCAGTACATTTCCCCCTCGCTGACCGCGACTCGACTATGGTGAGCTGACCTATGCATATAACTCCTACTCGCTAACGCAGCCTAACGCACGCAGCGTGAAGGGCTCGTGATGCTCGTGCACAGACCACCTTCTCATCACCACAAACCATAAATCAACGAAACTTCATCGCTCACTTCATTTCATGATCGACCATCTGCATCGCTGCACCGCCTAGCTGATTCTCACGAAACATATCACCCGCGTCGTCTTTCTGATCACGGAGCACCTGCGAGCGCACCACTGTGCTCACGATCGCCTACACTGCGCCGTCGCCTTGCACACGTTCTTCTCCCCTCTCTTCTGCCCCTCCCCTCTCTACCTCAGTTCCTCGCCAGCCCATCCAGAACGACCCACGCGCCCCAGCGCGAGCCGCGCCGTTCCCTCCCTATATGTGGCATAACAACATCCAGTGCTTGCCGTCCCAATCAATTCTCGCAGCCCACGATCGCACGGAGTACCCCCATCATTGGCATACCAGCGTACTCTCCCGCCCGCCGTATCTCCTCCCACCTGCTTGCGGCCACCTCGGAGCTGAACGCTGAACGCGCGGAGCGACATCCTCTCGTTTCCGCCCGAGAATGGCTCCCGCGCATAACGACGCGCCCCCAGAGTCCGGATGCGCGTTTGTGCCTTGGAAGAATGACGTCGCGCACACACCTCCCGTCGTCGCCTCATCGCTGTGTAAGGATTCGTCAAACCCGAGGGTGGAGGTACGCGGTCCCGGCGCCCGTGCTAGAGTTCACACGGCATACCCACTGCGTCGCCTTGTCTCGCTCTATCTGCGGCCCTACTTCATCGGGGCTCTATTCAGCCCCCCCCCCATGCGCTACTCCCTCTGCGAACACGCGATGCGTCTGCACGCTGAGCGTCTTCCTGACCATCAAGGACGCAGAGGGAAAACGCTCTTAGCAGTAACGCATGGCGCATGCCTCGCTCAATATATCGACGCAGTTCGAGGAGACGCAACGCAACGCGCAGGAGAGCACCCGACTAGATTGGCCTACTGGAAACACGTGGTGCGTCTGAGCGCACTGAGCGTATCTCCGCGCATTAAGGACGCAGTGGGATAACGCTCGTAACGTACGACGCATACCTCGCTACATATATCGGCGCGATTCGAGGGTACGCGACGCGACGTGCAATAAGCACCCGACCAGCTTGGGCACCAAATCAACACGTAGGTAGCGCCTAGCGTTTCTTGCGTAGCTCAGGACAGCCAACCCAAGGGCCGCAGATCCTACATACGGCGCGCAAAGTGCAGCGGGGTCTGTTGGTTGAAGGGACGCGTCAGATGCACGGTGGAAGGTGGAAGACGGGGAAGAGGAGGCCTGCGCTGCGCTCATTGAAAGCTGGGTGGGTGAAGACGTACCCGCACAGGCTACAGCGCCCGCGCCCATTCACACACATCGCTCGCCTTGCTGTGCGCAGTATCCATTACAATTTACACGCTGCGTAATTAGAATTACATACATCTCAATGTGTGAATAAGTGGGACCAAAATAGTCAGTCAACACGTTGTCAACCATCGATCTGCTCTAGTTTTCGCAGATTCTCCTCACATACATACTTCCCAAAGCAAGACAGAATGGATCAGTGAGTTTCAGGGTGATCTGTAGTTTATGCACCGCACCAATACTCTATCCAAGGCACTTCCGTTCTACAGAGGCTGCTCAAAACCAACCGACCGGCTACCGACGCGGAGAGAGCAATAATCGTGGAATCTATGGCCCCCGCTCAAGCGAAATTGAATGTTGCCAGAGAGCAGATATCCGAAATGATAGTGCATATCGAAGCCCTGAAGTTGCAGGTTGAACAGGCTGAGATCAAATTACAGCGTCTTCGAGAAGAGGAGGTGGCAATCCTGGAGACCTTCGCGGATCATGATCGCGTTTTCTCTCCCTTTCGAACTCTCCCTGATGACGTGCTTCACGAGATATGTGCTAAATGCATGCAAGGCGAAATATCTAGATTGTCTTACGGCCACAATCCAATGCCTTACATTCTCAGCCACATTTGCAGTAGCATGCGGCACGTCGCGCTGACAATGCCAGGCATCTGGGCCTCTATGCGTGTCGATATCAGGCGAATTCATTCGTACCGTATCCAATTACGCGAAGGCCATTATACGATTCTTGCTCGGAGGGCTATAGAATGGTTCGAGCGGGCGGGCGATCTGGCTCTCACGGTAACCATACTGGACTCCAGCAGTTTAAGCGCACCTTTCAACGGAGGTGTTGATTCTGATCCAACAAGCGTTCTTTTCCGCGCTCTGCTTAGTTTTTAAACCCGCTGGGAGGCATTCGATTTCACTTCATCTCATCGAACCCTTCCCACATCCATGATTCGCATCGCGGCCTTGACGGCTGCTGATCTTCCCCAGCTAAAATCGGTCTCCCTTTGCTTTGAGCCTGAAGAATCGATTTTGAACACTGAACTTCATGACAGCGAATTCCTCAAAATACCGACACTCAGACATGTGTCTTTGATAAATGCAGTTCAAATGTTCACCGTCAACTGGGCTGCCGTTACCTCCGCCACCCTCCACACCCGGACCGAAAATGAGATAATAGGGAGAACTTTGCAGCAAGCAACAGGCCTTGTACACTGCAATATAGTTGCATATTGTTCAGACGAACATTATCCTCATAAAATCAACCTCCCATTTCTCAAGACTTTGAGCATCGCCGAATATAGTCGTAATACATTTCCAATTGGCACTCATAGTATCCTCGAGGAAATTACTGCACCAAGGCTGGAGATACTTGACAATGACGTCGATTTCTTCGATTTCGCTCTGTTAGGTTTCATCAAAAGATCACCGCGTATTCAAGAACTTTCACTGCTGTACTTTGAACCAGATGAATCGTTTACGAACACGATCAAAATACTCCACCACTGCCCTTCACTCGCCATTCTATCCCTTCGCGCGCACGAGCGTTACAGGGGTATTACCAATGCCGATCGATTACTGCGAGCAATGGTTGGAGAAGGCAATGATGGTGTTATTTGTCCACGCCTACAGGATTTCGCTTGCTCAGGACAAACTGATTTCTCGCCGGAAACGCTGCGCATATTTTTGGAGAGGAAACACAGAGATAATGTTATGATGAATGTCTTGCCATGGAAAAATGTGGTGATTGACATCTATGGTATCAAGTCCAGCGAAAAAAGACAACAAATCTTCGACCTTGTTTCTCAGAAGAAGGCAGCGGGATTAGATGTTTATATACACACTTAGCCTCGTTCCCGCAGTTGCATTTTATTTTATTTGAAAATCTATTCAATTTTGCACTTAAAAACGAAAATGGCCATATTATGGCTGAATATATGGTTGTTGCCCAGTGAGAAAGCTGAGCGGCGGAGCAAGTTATAACTGACAGGCCGGAGAGAAATAGAGGATGGGGGGATACGACCACTTGAACGCGGCGTGATTTCCGGAGGGAGTCGAGGCGTCACGGCTTTGTCGCGGTGCGGGAACCGCTCATTGTCTGTTTGTCAGCGATAGGGCGATTCCGGACGGCGCATCACCTGCGGAGCCTCACGCGCGGACCTTATTGTGCAGAAGGCAGCAGAATAAGATGTTCTTGTATGCGCAGCGTAGGCTTATTCCCCAATGCAGATGTTTTTATGTGATTTTATTTGAACATCTATTCTATTTGAACATCGAACCAAATATGTCGATTTATATGGCTGGATATTCAGTACATGTGCGAAGTTTGTCAAAGGAGATTGGATGCGCGACAGTGCACAACTGCTTGGCGCGGCGCATGTGTGGTTTATGCGTGGCTCCGATATACGCCCACTTCCACTTTCCTGTGTTTCGGTTTCACGATAAAAAAAAAAGCGGTACGTCTTGCGTCGCGTCGCGCTGGGCGAACATGATAGAGGCAGCAGACATGCAGTGAAGGAAACGCGGTGGGTAGCAATACACACTCTGAATCCCGTGGACAAAGGGGCTCAGCCTGGCTCGTGGCGTGGCCATCGTCCACACGCACAGCTCGCCGCCGGGTCTTCGAGCTGAATCCTTATATTTACGGTGCGTTATAGAACCGCACTTGTGCCAACGGCCGCCGGCGCGGCCGCCGGCCCCCTTTTCTCGGACGGACGGCGGCGGCGAAGTGAGTGCGCTCGGCGGAACAGCGAGGCGGCAAGCGTGCACGTTCAACACGGTGCGGATACTTGCGTCGCATTGCATTTGATTGGAGTCTCCTCTACGCCTACAAAGTGTCCTGGGCTACTTAGTCGTACGCGTCAGCGGTGACGTAGGAGCGCATGGTCATTCTCAGGCGATGTACCGGATTTCAATGGCACCCTCCCACTCGCTGAGCTCGTGCGCATATGTGTGCCTCCTCAGCGCACGCCGCTCCATCGGGTGGCGGTCTCACACCCCGCTGCTCTGCTTGAGTACGGTTGGGCTACCGTCCGTTTGCGAGCGCGTGAGTTGTGAATCCCAAGTCGGCGAGTTTCGGTGCGTGTATAGCATGCGGCGTGCGCTCTTTGTCGGGAGGAACTCTATCTGGAAATGCGATGCCGGTACGAGTGTGCATGGCAAGATAAAAATGCGCTGCGAGGTGCGGAGAGCGTGTGGTTCGTATAGCTGAGATGCCCACGTCCATATTGCTGTCTGCGCGCTGCGTCGTGGGAATACGGAAGACAGTGCGTGTGGTGTGGCGTCGAAAGCGTGGCGAGCTGAGTGGACATGTCAGAGCGGGCGAGCGAACGCGCAGTGACAAGGATGCGCTGGTTGAGTAACTCACTACTATAAGCCACCAGGACTTCGTCACGACCGCCACTTCGTCATTTACTGATAACCTCAAAAATCACATTCGTCCCAGGTCGTCGTCTTCCTACAAAATTTCACCAGTATGTTCATTAGATGTATCTGATCACATATTCAACTTTTTGTGACTGGATTCGCCCGTAAGCCTACGCATGACGACCAGGGAGGGCCATGCCGGCGGAGTGTATGTCTTTCGGCGCTGTGTATATGTACGATCCGCCGAGCCCGAGTTCGTCGAGCAAGTGTGTGCGGCGTGCAACTCCCTGTATAAGGCGTGTGTGTGATGTTCGTTTTTTGCGGAGACGGGGGCTTTAAGCGTGAGACGTAAGGTGTTTGCATAGGCGGCGATGTCTGCGTACGACGTTCTTAAATTTAGTGTGCTCACTCATTCGGCGGCGGGCGGGTTCTGGGAAGACGAGACGAGAGCTCAGATAGCGAGACGAGAGCTGGGTGGATGACAGGGAGGGAAAGCCATGAAAGGAGACTGACCGGGGTGTGCGTAGGGTACGCGAGGCACAGAACCGCGGGCTGAAGGGGGGAATTACGGGCTTCTGCGCGCAGGAGGAAACGCGTGAGCGTATACGTGAGGGCATCAGGCGCAACGACACTGCCGATTGTGCGAGTGCGGCGATAGATCCAGAGACAACGAGAGGTATGCGCTGGCTATGTACGGCGTTCGTTCACTTCAAGTGCACGTTCCGTCGACGATGGACGAACGCTTGGACGGATTCAAAGGGGTAGGCTTGACGAATGGGGGAGAAGAAGAGTTTAGAGGTGGGTTGGACGGAGGCGTGCGCTGGAGAGGTGGCGGCGTTCAACGTTCAACTTGTGTTCCCACGCCACATGTGTCGCTGTGATCGGGTCAGTACACGGTGTCATCGGTCGGGCGCATACAAGAAGCGTTATACCGCTGAGCACGCATCAGTATCTGCATGCGTCGTCGTTGCATGCATTACGCTCGTGCTTCAAGCTTCAAGCTTCACGCTTCGTCGAACATCACGAAAGCATACATGTGGCATGTGTGCGCGCCGGGGCCTTGATACCCGGCGCATTCCTGTGTTTTTGGGCGTGCGCTTCAACATGGAACGTGAAAAGGGCTGTCGTTGACGTTGAAAGTTGAAGGGGTGAGGGTGATTGTGTCAGTTCTGTGACAAGGAGGCGACATGGGTCTCACCCGCACAGTTCAATGTGTTGGTGCATGGTACTCTCCCCAGCGTGCTTCAGGACACTGTTTCGCTCTATCCGGTAAGCTGGTGCACACCGTCATCATTCTAAGTTAAGATTATCAATCTGATGAAAATTTATCAACCGTTCAAGATATCTCTTCATTTACCATAGGAAGACTGGCGTTGCATTCTCGAATCGTATCTGTGGTGCTGTGCACACTGGTAGCTGTTGCTCATACCGATGTCGCCCGCGGAAGTCTATTGGAGCTTCAGCCTACGAAGCGCATAATTGAACCGACACGGAACGACTCCGGACGAGAGCTTAATGCATAAGCTCTCGTCCGGTTTCGTTCCGTATTCGTTCAATTAGAGTTCTACATCTTGTTTCCTTATTTACTACCAAATACATGTGGAACCTCGCTACATGAAATGATTTTTATCTGCGGATCAGGGTATTTGTGTTCAAACTGGGACACATTCGCCCACCAATGGGCAAATCTGGTTCTCACCGATTGTGATAACAGTAACGTATATAACATCATGCCGCCGATCAGCTCACTCATCGATCATATCGCGTCTCTCGTGGAAGTTCATATAAAGAGAGGGAAAGACGCTGCAGTGTTTCTTTAGCCATCAAAGAATGTCTATGGCTTCTACTTCTTCTCCTGTCAAACTTGAGGAATCTATCTATGAAGGGTGTGTCATCCCTAACCCTCTCTATTTTAATAACCTACAGCACACTGAACTTAGAGCTGCAGCACAACAGTCCTTGTAAAGAATGCCTTTTAATTGCTGGAGATTCAAGCTGATCTAACACTTGTGTCGTCATAAGCTCCTAGGATCCATGGCAAATTGGATACTATTTGGAACATTATGGGTCCAGGTCTGTGCGTAATTCCTCCCACAGTTCAAGTTTCTTCAGGCCAACTATTCCTCTAAGATCTGTATTACGTCGCCTTCCCAAAGGACAACTATATTCTCAAATGGACTGTTTTTGTTATGCTGCTACTTGAGACTGTCCAAACAGTATCTTTGACTCATGACATAGCCAAAGTCTTCGTCATTGGGTTTACGGATCCCGCTACCCTCAATGTCATTGGTATAGTGTGGCTTTCCATCACACTTATGACCGGCATAAGTGCGTATGTATGCTTATATCAAGTTCAACAGCCTATTAACCAAATTGGGATGTCATGCTAACTGGCAGTTGCATGCATTGCACAGGGACTTTATTGTTATAGAATAGGCGTACTGACGAAGTCAAAATATGCCGTCATTTTGATCAGCCTGGTGAGGACTATCTTATTGATTCAAAATAATACCCATCTGAGGCTTTAACTGGCCGTATATCTTTCAAAGCTTTCTCTGGGCCAGCTCGTAGCATCAATCACTTCTGCAATACAGATTAAACGTGCAATCCTATATACCAGGCTACTCTCTCAAAAATTAAACATGGATACTATCCGTGTGAGTAATCTTTCTCCGCAGATCCATCATTTAAAAACGTGCTTGATGCTGCTTTCTAGATATGGGGAGCATGCAGTCTCGCTTGCGATGTAGCCATTACAACAATAATGACATATCATGTGAGTAATCATACGCGTAATTTATCTGTAACTTGACAAAATTGTCTCTGCACGTTCTTCCTAATCCTATTATCTAGTTGAGAAAGAGAGACTCAAATTTTGAAAATACACACCGCATTATAGTAAGACTGATCAGACTAACCATTGAGACAGGATGCATAACTGGTATGAATATTCTTTTCTGCTGAATTTCCGGTTTTATGCTACTAAAATTGCAGACGGTTCTAGCGCTATCAGCAGGCACTCTTTTGGTCCTAGTGTGCCTTCCGGGAAATCCACCTTATTTCAAGGTCGCGGCTTCGGTTGCGGCGAAAACATATTCTAATTCAATGATGGCTGTGTTGAACAGCCGCATCAAGGCAATATCGAATGCGCGCACATTTAGGCCGCCCATGTGGAATGAGTGGGTAGAACTAATTGAATCGAAGGGGGAGGCTCCAGGCATTGTATTTCGCAGAAATTGCGAAACTGATTTCGAGAACTAATTTACAGTGAAAGTTGTAGCCATATATGATTCAATAGTAAGATCTACTTGTTCGTTGGCTTCTGCCCTGGTACGACGCGGTGCATCACATGATAATTAATTCGCCCGACGGCCTGTCCTACCCCGCCCGCTGCCTGAGTGCCGCCATCCCGTTCATACCCGACCTCCCACGCACACCTGCGCGACCTACACCCAGTCGTCGTGCCCACCATTTCCTCTATGCACCATCACAAGGATGCACCGGCTGCTCACTCCATTGATCGCCGTTCAAACTTTAGAGCCGAGCGAGAAATTCAGCCCAGTTTATCCGCAACCACTTTCAGATCGCAGTCCCGGACGCGCATGTCTGCCGCCTGTGTCGTGCTTGATTCAAGCACGTCGCAGCTTGAAGCTCTATTGTTCGTTGTAGGCGTCTTTCGTCACATGATCTCGAACGGAAAACTCCGGAATCCTATTCCAGTTTCCGTTCCGTGTCGGAGTCAAGCCCACGTCCGAGTCCCACCCCACTCCGATGTGCCTACGCTATGGCCTATCTGACAGCCTGAGCGCTTTCACACAACCTTCTGACGCGTCCCACGTCGAAAACCTTCTGCACATGTTCATCCAGGCACCACTACGCGCGTTTACCGCTGGAGCTACATGCCCAATGCCGAGGTCGCCGTATGCTGCCGCGCTGCATCGACATTATCACTTCCTTTACCCTTTTCTCCATGTGCCTCCTCCGTACTGAACTTACGCCCCCGTTCGCTTGCCCGCGTGCCCGTTCATCAACATTAACGATGCAACACACACGTGCACGCTGATGAGCACGCGCTCTCGCCAGCCACGGAAATCGACGAAGACAGTATTCCCGCGCTCTCACCACGTTCCCAGGACTCG
>JAEKIV010000872.1:0-11313 GCA_016801325.1 Hypholoma fasciculare
CATTATAGTATTGTTGGGACACGTACAGGTCGCTATTTAACATTGGCAGGCTTCCCGGGGCGCGCGCGAGCATGCCATCAAACGCGCGGGGGTGTGGGAATATTTGTGCACATACCTGGCCATACGTATGACACATGTGCGCAGGCTGACGCATGTCGCCGCGCCGCGCGGTGGATGGCGCTGCCGTTTCCCCCCTGCTCTCCATCCCCACACGGGCGCATCAACCGCGCCTTCGCATGTGTCAGCCGCACGCCCCAACTCACACTCCGTCCGCATCGCTCCGCACGCAGTACCCCGCGTCTATCCACGTGGCCGACCACCTCCCTTCTTTTTTGATGCGCGGAACGGCGGATCGCGCGTGTCTGCAGGGGCGCATGATGACTACAGACGCGGGGTGGTCGTCGTACGCCGGCCCACAATAACGCAAAGCGCCGACACTCCCCCAGTCGAGCCTATACGCGCCGCGCCTGCTGCCCTGGGGTCCGCGCCCGATAATCAGCATCCCGCCCCCGCTTTTCATCACACCGTCGCAGTGACCGCTGGGGTGCAGGGCACGCGTCGTGTTTATGCGCAGGACAACGCAGATCGCGCCACCCTTGGTGCTCACGCGCACGGCCTGAGCTGAATGCGTATTCGGTGGTGGTGATGCACACGAGTCTGATTTATATGCCACGTTCTGATGCATTCGGGCACGCGGCGGCCGCAGCGCCTGCCCTGCGCACGACAGCTCAATCGCCGGCGCAGGTGTGTTGCTCGACGGGGTGTGGGACAAATGGGTGTTTCGATGTAGTGAATGCCGCTGGTGGAGTTTCGTTGGCCTCTACGCGTGATGATGCGTGCGGTTCTGGTGCGTACAACTCTGCGCTTTCGCACGGCCGTGTGAAGGGTGAACGTGCCGTGACGCGCATGGCGGACGGATTACTTCACCGCGCTGTAGGTGGCATGTTGTGGGGCTTAGGAAGCCGCACGCGCGTGTGAAGTGAGAGTGAGCGGAGAAAGGACGGTCAAGCAGCTGCTCTCTCGTTTGTGAAATGCGGTAGGAAGAAAATGGGAATAATACTTATAGCGCATTGGCTGGAGCGGAAACGCTAGATGGATACGAGATATATTGTGGGTCTGATTCTGCTAATTTTTTTTTTGTGACTCTCCGCCTAAAATATGTATTGTTGGTATTAGTGAGACAGACGTCTCGTGGATAGTAATCTTTCTCCGGCCGAAAAGGAAATAGATCGGCAGAAATGACAAATGATCTTTCTGAGGTGCTTTTCTTTACATTTCCGGTGAGTGTTCAGTATACAGTACACTTGTTCATAATGCATACAATAGTAATGCATAATTCTTATAATGCATCGGATTTGAGAGGGAACCATGTTGGGGAGCGGGGATTATGCATGTTTTATGCATAATACATAATGCATAGCCCCAGTAGGTCAATTATGCATTATCACGTCAAGATTTCCCTTCAAAATTGGCAGAAATTTATGCAAACGGCATCTCTATTTAGAGACTTCGTCTCATTTTTTTGGCAGATGGAATGTCAGAGTTGAAGGATCTAAAGATAGGTACTTCTAGACTTTTTTCACCGATTTTCTCATCAAGTCTGTCTAATGCCTCACGTTCCCACTCGCAAACCGCGCCCAAATGTTGCGCCGTACAAGCCACGGGTACGAAAGGAAAAGCCAAAAAAAGATGCCCCGAAGTCCTCTGCCATTCCTATTGAGAATAAACGCCGCAACAATCTCACCCTACACGATTGGCTCACGGTTTTCCGCTTTGTCGATCAGCATCCTGACATGAGCCAGCAGGCAGTCAGCAAACATTTTGCCACACGAGTTGAGGGCATGCTCAAATTCTCACAGGAACAACTTTCTCGTCGATTGAAGACCCGACCAGAACTTGAAGCACGCATTTCAGAAACCCCTAATGCATTGTCGTCAAAGCGGCCTCATGTTGTCACCCGACCAGATGTTGAGCGGGCTCTGTATTTATGGGTTCTGCATATGGAAGAAAAAGGAGAGTCTGTCAATGGTGCAATGCTTGTTGTCAAGCGCCAGAAGTTCGAGGAAAGCTTCAATGTTCCCGACGAAGAAAGACTCCGAGGCGAAAGTTGGGTCACTCCCTTCTGCAGAAATTACAAAATCAAGGAGCACCGCCGACATGGGGAGGCTGGTTCGGTTGATTTAGAAGCAGTTGAAAAGGAACGTGTGCGTGTACGGGAGATTCTGGAAAAATTCCCTCCAAAGGATAGATTTAATTTTGACGAGACTGGACTGTTTGCATTGTAAGCTATTTTTCCTCAAAGTGAACCCAAACTTAGCCACTTCTCTTAATT
Source organism: Hypholoma fasciculare (assembly GCA_016801325.1). Classification (NCBI taxonomy): domain Eukaryota; kingdom Fungi; phylum Basidiomycota; class Agaricomycetes; order Agaricales; family Strophariaceae; genus Hypholoma; species Hypholoma fasciculare. The sequence goes on from JAEKIV010000872.1 coordinate 2,333, forward strand.
TCCTTAGTGCAACTCCTGACCGTGGTCTTTCGACAAAGCAGATGAGTGGGAAAAAGCAGCAAAAATTTCGTATCACGCTGGGTGTTGCATGTAATGCAGATGGAAGCGAGAAGCTTCCTTTATTTTATATTGGAAAATCTAAGAATCCCCGATGCTTTAAGAAAAAGACGCCAAAACAACGAGGATTCTATTATCAGCACAACGCCAAGGCGTGGATGACATCTGAATTTTTTCAGGAGTACGTATGGTACATTTATGGAAGGTTATCAAAACTGAACACTGAGATTTATCTTTGCCAGATGGATTAAAATCCTTGACATTGAGATGCGTAATGCAAACCGCCACATTGTTTTGTTCATCGACAACTTCTCAGGCCATACCATTAAATACAAGCCAAAGAACATTCGAATCGAGTTCTTTGCGCCTAATCTTACATCGTTTGTTCAACCCTGTGATGCTGGAATCATCCGCTGTTTGAAGGCTCACTACCGACGTGCTCAATGTATCCGAGCAATTGATCTTGACGAAGCTGAAGAGCGAGACATCTATAAATTGGACTTACTCGAAGCAATGCTCATGATACAAGATGCATGGGCTAATGTCACCCCAGAGACTATCAAGCACTGCTGGGATCACACCGGCATCCAGCATCGTTCCCTATCGTCACCTATGCCTGAATCTACAGCATTGACAAAGTTGGGATGGGACATTATCCGTGAATTTGCAGTCTCATCAACGATGTCACTTCCAGAGGCCGAGGATAAGCTCAAGGCTACTCTTGCAGGCTCATATAATGACTCAGACTGGCGGCCTGCCCTCAACTGTGTACTTGAAGCTGAAAACGATGAACTCAAGGCTCTTGAAGCAATCGAGAAACTCACGAAGTCAACACCGATCCCCGTTACAGCAGAACCATCAGTCATAAACCAATCAGCTGCTCTTCCCACTCCCAATCCATCTCCCCAACTTGCAGAGCTCGAAAAAGACCTTGTTGAATCAACCAACGAACTGAAGAGTCGCAAACGAATCATTGGGACACCGCTCACTTTAGAGGAAATGCTGAATCCTGTCGAAGAACTAGAGATTGGGGACTCTCCATACAGATTTGAAGGTGGGGATGATGAGATTATTGCTACAGTCCAGCGAGAGCAAGATTTGCATGCTGGAAACATCATTGAGGTGGATGAGCTGGATGACGACGAGGAACCCGAAGCAGGCCAGGAGCTCACCACAGCCGAGGTCATGCAGCTGTGCCAGCAGATGGAAAGTCTCTGCATGAAGTACGGAGCTTTCAGCGACTCTTTACAGCTCTCGAGAGATCTCAGGCAGTACAGGATTCATTTGACAAAGGAGCAGACGCAGAAAGCAACTCAATCGACACTGGATCGATACTTCGGAGCGTAGTCACATTATCTGATGTCACCCTGTCACATTATGTCACAATTATCGTTCTGCATAAATCACATAATGCATAGGAAAATGGAGGGAACGGACGCTATGCATTATGAGAAGGTGTACTGTATAGACCTCTTTTATCAAAAGGTCAGGTTAATTGTTGATAGGACTATGAAGTTATTCATCAGAGGGGTAAAATTTGGACTCATGGAGGTGCCTTCAAAGGCCATGCACCAGGATAAAAATTTGATAGAAATCGCAGCTCCGGAGTCCGGACGTGTCGCGGATTCTGGAGATTTGTCACATGATTGTTGTTTTTTCATTTGAACCATTCGAGAACCATTCGAGAACCATTCAAGAACCGTCCGCGAACTGATTTCTAGATCTCTTCCTTTCGATTTCCATTGTAATGGTTTTGCTGCTCAGTATTCCACAAGTTTACTCTTCATCCACTTTTCAAAAGTACTGCATTCCTCTATCAGCTTTGCATCAGTAAATCCAGCCATTCAACGGCTTGACTTCGATATTCTCTGGCACGTTTTCGACATGAATGCCGACATCTTCGAGGATGCCATAGCGCTGAAGACAACACTGGCCACATCGCGCGTGTGCCGCGATTGGCGCAACTTTATGCTTAGCTCGACTACTATCTGGGCACACGTTATCGACCTTGATCACTTGCTCTGGAACTCGGTGGAGGGCAGCCGCGAAGTCATCCGCAGGACTGGGACAGCGTTGATGTGGATCCAATCGGTCTCCTACCTTCGACGGAAGCAAAGTCTGAACATTATAGAAACGAATTGGGAGCGAATTCAAAAACTCAAATTAGGTATCCACGGTAACGGTGAGGAGACAACGTTATGCCGGCCTGCACCTCATCTCGAGTCATTCAGCATGGATTTCATCGACGCATACGGAAAATTCACCACCATTTTCTCGTCTCTTTTTGGTGGAAGTGCACCGATGATGCATGATTTTCGCTTGCGCGGTTTTAGGTGTAATTTTCCGACATCATCATGGCTGCGGCACCTTCGTTCTATGGAACTTACTGGCGACCATACAGTACCTCAGATTCTTGAGGTACTTGTTTCTACCACAAACTTGACCAATCTCCACCTTGCGTGCGCAGTGGGAGAAGAGAGCATATTCGCGCCCCCTGTCGTTTCACCGCTTCCTGTCGTTTCACTCCCAAAGCTCGTTCATTTTGCCGTAAATCTCTCTCGCAAAATGGATCAGAGTGCAGTGCTCCTGGAACATATGCGCATCCCACCATCTTGCGTAGTGATATTCTCGGCGCGGAGAATAGATCGGAGAGAAGTAGAAAAGAAGAGCAACTTTGAACCTATCCTCGGAGCCATATCCACCTTCGCGCAGTCTTGCTTCGCACATCACCTACCCCACCGACTACACGTTGTAATCACACCGTCCTCCTTTACACTTAAGGCAACAGATCGTTATGATGAACCCAGTTTCGTATTCGGCATAGATCTATTAGAAACTCATACCATCCCAGGCCACATACTTGGCATGTTGCTGAGAGAGTTTTCGTCACCGGGACTTTCCAAAGTCGCCTTTTTTGCGTTCAGAATCACGCGCGTACTCCGTCCATTGCCAGAATTGACCACCTTCATAGCGTCTCTCCCATCCGTCAATACCATCTCGACTGAAGAACTGTCGCTCAGACATCTTCGAGCCTATGCGCCGCCCAAAAGCGGGGAGATAGTGCCCAGAATCATATTTCCTGCGCTGAAGACTCTCCGACTTGTTTCCTTCATACCTCCAGCGGAACTACGGTGCAAATTTGACAAAGTTCGCGATCCAGTTTCCAGATACGTACTGGCGCGAATTGCGCGTGGACAGCCAATCAGCACCGTTGAATATACAGCAGTTACATTGGACGTTCTTCCGTATATGGAGTTTCTCAGGAAGGCTGAAGGTGTGAAGGTTCTTCGGCGACAGCGCGGTGTTTCGGCGCTTCAGATATACATATGTGGTACGTGTGGGCCACAGAAACTCAAGGGATTTACGAAGTGTATAACACCAAGAGCCCGAGCATAATAACAAGACATGCATGTCTCCTTCCTTTCTAATATGCTTTTGTATCCTCATTCCAATATAATTTAGCTGGTTTCCTTCCCTCCCTGCTCGGTGTCTCTAGTGCGTTGACGTAACACTATTAGGTGCACTACGCGGTCTGACACCGTGCTCAGAGCACCAGCCTATATCCATGTCGTGATTCGCAAGCGTACACCAAAGCATGTGTTTCTAAGTGTCAGGTATGTTTTCTTTCCTTTCGTGTACTTATGTGACTTAACGTCGACAGTGCGCGCCACTGTGTTTCAATGCTAGGTATGCACAGATTCCACGAGCTCCCTACTTACTTCCGAAGTAGGCCTCTCTCATACACGCCAACCACGGTACCGCACCGCGCGTTGCGTATCCTCCATGATAGCGCCTGGCGCTTTCATGAAGTAAGTAACGACCCCATCCCGTGCCGCCTGGACGAATGAACATACAGTCCCGCCCTGTGTATACATGTACGCAACATGTACGCATTGAACACTGATGGACACGTCGGGAGGGTACCTCTTGAAGGTGTGAGGCACGCTTAATATTATGTTCGGCGGTGAATTACGATGGGAGTGGGTTATGTCACCGACATATTAAGAGGAGGAGTGGAACTGAGTAAGTGCGTACTCTGGCAGAGTGGGTTGAGGGCGGGGCGAGGCGAGGACAAGGTGGGAAGAAATAATTCAAATTTCAGCGTGAGTGGCTGAAATATAGGGAGACACACTGACGAGCTATTTTATAGGGAGCATAAACTGAGGGTGAATTTAGTTAGCTGAGTATGAGAGCAGCGCTACTAGCGCTGCCGTTGAGCGTCAAGAAAAATTAAGCGCTAGTCAAGCGCCAGTGCGTCGGGAGAGTCCGGCACGGCGCGTCACATGATATCATGTCATCGACGTGGACGTGTACGTTGTTCTTCGCCACGACGCCAACTGTATGTCAGACCAGCCACCTCTACATATTCGATGAAGCGTGCGCGTGAGTTTTTTCCTGTCGTGTTATTCTAGCACTGGAACCTCTTTACACGCCCTAATGACACCAAGAAGCCTAAGATATCTCCCTCGATAGTGCGTCTCTTAGTTCTTCAACTCCATCTGAGGAATCCTACTGACCCTCGAGACCTAGTAGGTGCTTCCTATGCACCCGGAAGGTGTACCTGTCGCCGGACATTCACAGTCTCCCCACGCTAGTTCCATGAGTCACTAGTCAACTAGTCACTTCTGATAGACGTGTCTCCACCAGCCAGATGCGTCCCTTCCTCCCTCTGTGAGCTGCTAGTTGTGTCTCCGTGTCTCCGTGCAGTTCTGACGCATAACCTGACTACACAGAGAATCTCCGCCACCCTCACGCCCGCCTACCCGTGTTGAACGTCGAGCTGCCAGACCTCGATGCGCTCCACTGTCGCTTAACTCACCGCTCACCGTCGTTCTGACACTGCGCTACTCTATGCAGGCTCTACACACCACGTCCCTCCAATGCTGACGAGCGACCTACCGGCGCCCCTCAATCCAAGTACACCTCTCTCATTTATACCTCCTCTTCTGAGTTCTGAGCCATTCTTGCACTCTCCAACACTTGACACCCGACCACAGTACCACGCTGCACGTTGCGTCCCGCGCCACCGTTCCTCGACGAATTCAGTCCTTCCCTTTTCTCTCTTCACATGCGCTCTCAAGGTGCGTCTATCCCCACACCTCCATTCTGATTCCTCACGAATATCTGCGCCCTTTCTCTATCCAGGACTGAGTGTACGACTGGTCTCGCCGCGCGTATCACGTTCCAAGAACACTTCCATGTCGCGTTTCCTGCACTCTACTTCATCCCGCCTATCGGCCGCATACAGTAACGCGCCACGCCACTCCTCGCCGGATCTGCTGTTTCCACTTAACCTCCCATCGCACGCATGGGCACGTTAAACCCTCTGATTGCTTCGCCTCCCCTCTCCGCTGTTCCTCTCCACTTCTTCCTTCGCACGGACGGGTGCATGGATCGTTTGCGTCATCAGAATCACCAGCATCGCACACGATTACCAATGAGTACCAAGCTCATGCTCCGCCTCAGGCTAATCATCGCGTCACCCACCGTAACGTACCTGCGCCAGCGCGTCGTGCGCCACGGCCCGTACCCCAACCACTCCTCTGAGTCCTTTCGGACGCTCAAGCGCGGGTGGATCACTCGCAATGGCGGCGGAGTGGGTGGTAGATACCTAGCGTCGCGTGAAGCTTCGTGTGTTTTCGACGTTTGTCTGGCTATCGCGACCGCCAGCGACGCCCGCCGACTCACTCGCGTCGACCGCCATCACTCGCCCAACCTCGCCAGGATATGTGCGGCGCGGCTGCGTCTTTGAACGCCATCCTCGATGTCCATCAGCGTCCCACGGGGCACGAGCGCTCGGTTCTGACGTCGCATATATGTGCAGCATAGCGTAGGACGTGCCGTCACGGCGTGAAAGCCAACTTCGAGCGACGCTTGAGCGACACCTGAGGAAAGTGATAGTGGTATATTTGATGATGGCGCGCACCGGCGTACCGGCGGTGGTGCCGTCGTTATGGAAATTGCGGAGCATGGGGTCGGATGGTGGGAGAGGCTGGGGCTGACTGAGGGCATCCTGCGCGATGCGCAGTGCATATTTCGTGTCTGATGTATGATGTATGCGGCAGCGAGGCATATAGGCCTTGCTATGATGCGTACCGCTTGCTCTGATACGCTCGGCGGTAGTTAGCGTAGAGCAGATCTATAGGAGGGGCTGGGGGTGGGCTTGGCGGATCTTCATCTTGGCGTGCGTCCGTCAGTGCATGCGTTTATTGCAACTTCTTCGGTGGTGCTTTCTGCTTGACGCAGCACCCTTCGCGGATGACGTACAGCGCTGCGCGCGAGTACTCTTTTGAGAGAGTATACATGTGTCCAGTTCCGAGCGGGGTTGGAGTTGGATGTATATCAAAGTTTTATTAGTTACACAGAGAAGAAGAACGGTATCAGACGTGCTTTTGCACACGGCGCATCGTGCTCTGTGTGGATCCGCCAGACGTGTCCACAATTATCAAGGGAGCATGTAATTGGAATAAGTAGACTAGGGTTACAGAGCTCATAGATGCGGAACGTGCACGGTCATGAGCGCGAGCAGGAGGACAAGATCAGCGCTGATGGACGCACGGATGGATGCGTGCCGGGTGAGGAAGAAGACGAAGACGAAGATGAAGATGAGGGTTGGCGTGGCACGCACGGCGCAGACACGGGTAGAGCGAGTACCATGCCGGAGTGCACACGCGCTGTAGTGTTGTCAAGATCAGTTTGTTAGAGTGTGGGGCGTGAAAAGGGGTGCAAGGCGAAGGGGAGCGCTGAGGAGTACGAGATACGTTAGGATGACCGACAGACGCACGGACCATGTTATCAGGACATGATCTCGTTTTCTGACAGTGCGAATGTATGCGCCGTGAACAACTACATCACTCTCTGCTTCAAAAACCTCGGGCTCGGGTTAGTTTTTTTGTTAGCGTAGAGTATTGCTCTGGGATGAGTTAAGGTGTTGACGAACGATACCCGAAGCCCCCTATAATTGAAGTTTGTCAACGGGGTACGATCCATGGCATATATAACGTAAAAAGTGAAGTTCACAACAGTGCGTCTCTGCGGTGAGTCAGGTACACGAAAATAAGAAAGTGCGCGGAAGAATGGAGCAAACAGGGACACATGCAGCCGGTGACAAACTGGGACCAATTGAACCCGGCGGCGCCATGGACGTGCGTAGACGGGTGGAGAAGGACGGCAGGGTGAGGCGGGCGGGGAGCAGGAAGGTTGAAGAAAGCGAAAGTGATGACGAACTGAAGGAGGGCCGGGTTGGGCTACAGCACGCAGAGAAAACGCATATGTCGAACAATACTCAGCGACACCTGCGATATAAGCATGATCAGAGGGATAAAAATTGAGAGTTTATGACGTACAAATGCGATTTCACAGGAGCGGATCTCTGCGGTGGGCTGAAACGCGGGCAGAAGTAGGCCAGAAACGAAACCAAAAAGCAAGATATACGAGGCCTCGAAAGAGGACCAGAAAAGCAGGCACGAAGAACATATAAATCACGGCGCGAAACATGCACTCCCACAAGGAAATTTCAATGCAACCGAGAGCAGAGTGCACGGAGCGGTGGTGCCCGCACATGCATGTGCCCGGACGGACGAAATTTCTATGTGGGATGGAGGTGTGGCGGATTGGAAAGGGGATACGAAAGGGATACAATGGGGCTCGGAGCAGAGCGAAAAAGAAGGGGTACGACGCAATGGAAGGGATTGTAAACTGATAAGCAGCGCGTACCGAATAAGAGAGAGAATGCACCTGAGGAGACAAGCCCGTGAGCACGGTGCTTCTCGGCACAGCGGGGTCCGCTGGCTGAATCCTGTCGAACGTCTGAAGGGTGAAACAGAGGAGCGAGAGGAGCGAGGCGGGCCTGCGCCAAAGACGTACGTCAGCAAGGGTTCATATTGGCTAGGAGGATATGGCGCGAGAGCGTGGGTGGGGGTAAAGCGCGAAGTACGCACCGTGAAAGGGCCACAAGCATGTTTTCTCCTTTCCTAGTCCATCCTCGCAAGGGGTTTCGCTGGCTATCTGGTAGACAGCAGGCGCGCAGCGCGACGCGGAAGACGAAGGTGGCGAATATATCCTGTGCACCAGTTAGAAGTGAATACTCTTCAGCTTGAAGAGTACACAGTACTTACTGTGAGACGCACGGTGCGTCAAAAGGGCAACCCACTCCGTTTAGCATCTCCGCTAGCGGGCGGTACGACAGATTCAGAGCTTGCTGGGTGCTGGCGTAGGCGCATGTGGATGGCCTGACGGTAGCTGGCGAATTGAGAGGCGAGCGCGGCGCAGCCCGCGGAGTAGAGGTAAGGTACCTTCAGAGGTTCTTCACATGAGTTCGAAGTGAAAGGAATTCAACGTAGGTGGCGTGTGCGTGACTTGTGTAGGGGCGGCCGGGACGGCACGCGCTGATGCGCACGGCCTACGCTGAATGCGTACGGCATCGTAGTTGATGCGTACGAGCGAGTCGGATGCGTTGGCAGCGGTTAATGATGCGTACGCTGCGCGGTGCGCATAAGGCTAAAGACGGGCGTGGGTGTACGCTAGAGCAGCGGTCTGTACATAATATTAAAACTGTTGGTACAAAATTATCCTGTGCCTCTATTACAATCTTAACCCTAATTTAATAGCAATAAGAGGAGCACCCCTTCCGAAATTCGAATTTTCCGCGGGTGCGGCTCGCGACGACAGGTCTAAGTATGTGCTCTGTGTTTGTGGCCTTTTTCTGCTCTGTTTTCATTCAAGCGAGTAGCGTCATACACCCGCATTGTGGGGCCAACTGCACGCTCATAATTCAATCTGTACATCAGGTACCACGCATCAGAGCATACATATCGGCGTGCTGTTTTGAAGTTTAAGGCCGTATTGGGTGACTTCCCGTGGGGTTTAGAAACGTAGACCTATTTTCTAAACGCCGCATGGGGACTATGCCGTGAAGCCGGGCA
>JAEKIV010000873.1:0-11302 GCA_016801325.1 Hypholoma fasciculare
TGCTGTGCTCACGATGGCTCAGCGGAGCATTTCTTGGAAGCTGCTCCGCAGCGTTAGTAGGTAATTCGGATGAGGGTGAAGGAACGAGACACGAGATCGAATCAAGCCTGTGCGAAGGAGGCCATAACACTGCTCGGACTAGCGAGCACTGCTATCATCAAGCTAAACCATCTTCAAGTTGCTACGTACGACATCACACATGCGCGGCGACTCAGCGACGTCGCATGCGATATCAGCAGAGCAGTGTACTTCTCCAGCACCTGATGTACCTGTATCTAGAGCATATCCCGTCAATATCCCCACGTACGCCGTTTCTCATCGACTTCCTCACTCAAGTACTCACGAGTACTCACGGCGTGCACCGCCTTTAGCTCATCATTGACCCAGCGGTGATCGCGCTGCCTTCACGGCGGCACAGCCTGCTATTCCCGTCACTCACCTTCGTCAATCACCGCACAGTTCTGGTCCTGCGTAGCGAGATATTCGGGGGACCTGAGGTCACTATAATTGTTTATCAGCTAATGTCGCCTTAGGTTTATCCCTGCGCACTGCAGACGCCGCCTGCGCCTCCTGGGAAACATGATTAATATACCCTATCTGTCGCCTGCCGCCCCCGGTGTTTACATATCTCCTGTCGTGCATATCTCAAAATTTGGGGAATGTTCAAACACGACATCACACACAATTTCATCATTACCTCGGCTGCCCACTACTTCTCCAATGTCTATTTCGACAAACGCGCACGCTCGCTTTAATTGTCTCCGCGCCGCGCATCCACGAGCTCAATCTAACCGTAGACTTTCTCTTCCCATACTTCTCACGTTGTCTCATATTCTATATCTCTTACGCCGTGGCGCTGTGCGCGGTCTGTCTGCGAGGTGATGCCCGGCGGAGCGCTCGGCGTGTTGTTTGAGTTTATAGTGCTCTACTATAGTATTTCTAAGCGTTTGAATAATGAAAAATACGGATTGTCCTCAAGTTAAATCATTTATATCACAGAGCGTGTGCGAAGGTAGGGCGAAGGTCAGCACCTGGTGGAAGAGCGCGAGCAGCAAGCGAGCCTAGTCGAAAAACAACCAGGCGTGGCTCGTGCGTGCGCGTGATCGGCCGGCAGCGGCGGCAGGGTCCGCGAATAACCGGCAAGTTCAAGTGCACGTTCCTTGCTTGTTCCTGCCTCGACCGATTCGACTGAACGCGCCGCACAGACGTAGCCTCCAATATGGTGCTACTTTGTCAAGTCAAGTTACAGAAACCTTCCGCCAGGCTCGTATGCGCGCGATAATGAAAGCATTCACTCTGTACGCCCATAAACACACGCTCTCCGCCGTGCGATTTGCAGGACAAAGTCCAATGGCATTTACCTCCACGCTAGACACTGCAGCAACGCGCGCAAGTGCATGAAACTCAGAGTACGTCCTCCTTATTCTGAAGATTCACTTCACATCAATAACGTATACGCTTGTGTTCCTATCAGCCAGCGTCCGCCAACAGCCCCGCCCTCGCCCGCTCCTCAATGACGCGACTCTACTCACAACGCACGCCGCCTACTCCATGTCCACGAGCTCTGTGCGCAGATCTCGGTCGCTTTATATTCCGGCGCTCTTCGATAGTTGCGACTGCCCTGTTTTGCGCCATTCGCAGCACCCTCAACAACCCTACTGTCCCTACGCCTCCTCGTCACCAATTTCCTCGCGAGGTCGCTCCTGAATGATGCCTCTCATGAAGCAGGCACTATGAAGGCCGTCATGGATCCATCTCTATACTCCCAACTGCCCACCACTGTCCATCATGCATCATTCGTCGCCTGCAACTCCCCAACAACGCATGTAGCTACGATACCTGCACACTTCGCCGGCCTCCTTTCGCCGATTCCGCCGCCCATGCTCCCTCCACTCATGACATAACCTTCTCCACGCTCCGAATTCCTACCGCCGGCCTCGCGCATACTCGCGCGTTCGATCACCAGGCCCTTCCGCATCTCGATTCAGCTCGTTCGACCTCCCCGCTGCAATCCCTCTGCTACCCCCCGTCTCTCCGCCCATGAAACGAACTGCAGCCCACCTCCATTCGACTCGCTCAATCACCGACCCCCTTTTCTCCCACCGGTCTCCTGAATGGATCCATTCAAGTTCGACACCGCTGAATGCCCTAATGGTGATGCTTCTCCCGTTCATGGACGCCGCCGCCGCCCGTTCCCCCTCATCCACGCCCCAGAGCCTGTCGTTCTACGTTTTCGGCCTCACAACGCCCCCACACGCTCCCGTTTCCTCAAAAATCGATATCTTGCTTCTCTCTCGTATAATCCGATCAGCCAATGGTCATCGCGGCCACAGGCCAGCTCCAATACAAACCAGACGGATATGACGACTTCCTCGACGCGATGACGGAGTACAAGGAGAGGCGGGTATCCTGCATTGCACATCAAAAGCTTCCACAGTGGAGGGAGACATCCTCGATTTGAAACTGGCGCGCCTTCTCATTAACACTAAGCCTTCGCTGCTCCTTTTTCCTTTGCGGAACCACACCGCCGCCGGCTTCTCGACGATGGACACGAGCATGCCTCACCCTGACTTCCGCTCGTCGCTGTCGCCTGCGCACTCCGCGTAGAGCTACCAGATGTGGGGAACCGACGCTTACGCGCATATATTTTATCTGAGCTCGGCGCCGGTGCTGACACTGAATGACTTCCCCATAGTACACCCCACTAGCTATCTCTCCTACCCACCCTCTCTCCGCAGCGCATTCCTTTACATCTGCTCTTTCTTCTTGACAATGCCCCACTGATGACGTGCGCTTCTGCGTGGATCCCAGTCACCTCGTGCGAGATGCCGACAGACATTCCCGTAATGCTCTCTGTTCCAGCGGCATCGTCTGTTCGTTGCCCAGTTCAGCATGCTTTTCTACTATTTGCAGCGGCGCGGCCTGTACATGGTGGTAATCACGGTAGGATCTGGATCGAGGCCGGTCCTGCTGTCCAGTGGAGACATTAACTGCGACGAGCCTGGACACAGAGCGGCGAGAGCTACGTGCGCGATACGGGCGTACCGGAGAGTAGCTAATCGCAAAATATGTCTGAACCCAGTCTGTACCCGTCATCGAGAATCTCTTCAGAAAAGGTCATGTTATGAGCTTTGCAAAAATGTGGATCTTCAACAAATGTTGTTGTGGTTTGGCATGAGATGCACCAAAAGTGGTGGTGAGTATATTCGTGCGCTTCAATGACCATGCCACATCTCTGCCACCAATTATTGAGATGATAATTAACATTGAATGATGCATACCTGAAGGTAGTCTCGGAAAATACAAGCGGTTTCATTACGTAGTCGTCTGAATCGTAGCTGGGCTTCGAACTTGCGGAATCTCCGACATGGGAAGTAATAGGGGCAATAAAATCTTCCTTCAGGGCAACTTTCAGCCTGGAGCTTCTGGTTGTTATATGTCCATTTAACAGTTTTAATTGCTTGGCCTATTTCTAAATTGACCGAAATTTGGGGCAATTTCTGAATGATGAGTTCAGCCAATGGACTGCTTTGTTGCTCTATTTCCATAAGCGCAAACAGTCTATATAAATGCGCATTGTCGTCAAATAGACAAGAAATAGTTCATAAGTAAAACGGACTTACTCAGCGATATTAATGTCTGCAAAAAACGAATATTTGATGATAATCAATGCGAGATCCTCATCGCGTAAAGTGTCCAAGATCTGTTTTGTCTTGTAGATTGGGTCGGTAGCTAACTTTTGAAGCTCCCAAGTCAATTCAATATCTCTGGTGATGTCGAAGTCGGAGCGTGACCGTAATGTTGAAGGGACCAGATCTACAGTGCACATTGGAAACAGTTTTTGGGCACATATGAAGGCTCCAAAGAATGAATCCTTTTCCTCGTTCATCAGGTAACTGAGTTGATCATCAAGCGCATTGATCGAAAGGTTGTATATCCTGGCTGCGAAATCAGGGTGAAGTGGCATCTGCGTTGGTGGTCGTTTTAGTAAAACAAGACCAACAGAATGAGGTATGACATCACTTGATTATTCAACCACCGCCAGTATTGATTCATGGCTAGATATGACTCCCCGTTACAACATCGTTCGCTTGTAAGAGTGTATTTAATGATATTAGGCATACAGTCAATTAGTGTTTTTTCCATTTCTGGTATAAGGCTCGAATGCCATATATCAAATATTTTCTGTAATATATCAAAACTATTCACATTAGGGTAGAAAGGGTCGAGTGAATGCAGCGCTAAATGCAGAATGTTACCAAAGTCTCAAATGTTGATACTTATAATTTACTCACCTTTGAAATTTTTGAGTAAATTAGTGAGAATAAATGGCCATACTTTCTGCTGATCAATGTATAAATGCCTAGACCGCAAGGGATCGAAAAGAAAGTCTGTAAGAGATTTATGATGGAAATTGATATTAGTAGTATATTCATTGTTGGTGTCCTTGAAGCTGATTAAAGAGTGCATGTCACATAGAATAAGCTGGGAATAGCGAGGTCGATAGCCTAGAAGTGCTTCAAACCAGCGCAGAGAAAAAGTGAATAAAGTGATAGTGTCTGAGAGCTGCACCCGTAATATGTCAAGCACTGCTTCCAGGTCTTTCACGGTAGAAAATATTTGGTGGTAGAGGGCATCGAGTAGGGCAAATGGCCTGTCTTGTTGTTCTGGAGATAATTTAGCCTTGAGAACCGTAGCAAGGTGCTCGTTTGGATCATGGTGTGGGGATTCAATGTACCGCATGACAGTGGCTGCATAAATGAACTGGCCCGAGGAATTTCGCACAAGTGTATCCATTACACTGACACCAGGCCAGTTTTGAGGAAGTGTATCGCGCAATGTATGGTACTTTTTGATGTCCTGAAATTTCTCCTCTAGGAATTGGTGGATATCGACATCCGGAAGATAGTGGTCATCCAATGCCAGTGTATGTGTTTGGTTTTGGATATTTGGCAGATTAAATGTGTTGCGAATAGCAAGATCTGGACGGCTAGAAATGATGAAGCGGAGGTGGGGAGATACTGAGTTGAATACGAGAGTGATGATTTCACGCTGAAATGCTATTTCACATTCATCGAGACCATCAATGAGAAAAACATAGGTCTGTAGATTAGAACGCTGGGTTGCGGCTACTGAAGCCATAGGATGGAGAATTAAAGCTGTCATTTGTGAAGCCAAATTCTGTGAAAATATAGATGGGTCTTCAAGGATGATATCTGCCAGGTACTCTTGAAAGCGGGGAATTCTCTGGGCCATCTGATACGAAAGTGTTGTTATGAGGTGGTCGGCAATATTTCGTTTCTTGTCAGTATGTAAAAAGAAGAACGATCCTCCTAGAATCCTGTGTTCCTCACAATACTCGGCAAATGTCTGCAGAATAGCTGATTTTCCGGCACCGGCTGGTCCATAAACCCACATGAGTAGACGCAAATTGGAGGGGTTCGTTGCCCATGTGAGGATGTCTTGCATCACGGCCTTCCTCGTACCCGGGTGGCATCTGGGAGGATCACGACGATCCTTAGAGTTGTGAAATGCTCCCGGAACAATGTGTTCAAGCAGGGTTTTCATTGCTGAGGGTCAACAATGATCTCTTTCAATATTTTCAAAAGACAGAAATCAACAATATACCTTCTTCATGGCGAACTTTGGAGGCGCGACGGCTACTGTCGGAGTTTTGGGTGTGATAATTGCCATTGACTTGTATTATGGAAGAGTCACTGATTCTGAAGCTTCGAGCATTAGAAAGCATGTTGCTCTGAGATGGTGTCGCTAATGAAATGAACACAAAGGTTGAGCCCCTGTAGAAACTGGTGTTGTTTAAGTAGTGTCTCCCGAGGCTATGCAGTTGTGCGGTGTGACAGGGTGGCACCTGAAAACTGCCCAACATGAGGTGATCGATCTCTGCACAAACCCTGGGACAGAAGGGCATGCGGCAGTTGCGGTGCATCATGCACATCAATCAGCGAGGAGATCGACATCGGGACCTACGGTTGACTTTTCCGAATTGAGGACGAGCGGGATACTAAAGAGTATCGAGGAGGTCAGTGCCATCATCAGGCTCCGGCAATGGAAAAGATAAGATTGGAGGGACACTGGAATGCAGTGTTTCATTAGAACAATGCCGTGTGTCTACCTGAAATTAACGAACAGCCTTTTGTCGACCGACTCGGACTCAGAGAACGAGAAAAACCGGTCCAGGGCCGCTACTACGCCTGATCGGCATCCCCGTCAGTCCATGCTCTGCTGATACGACTCAACACGGCGTCCAGCCCAGTTATCTATGTGCTACTTTGGTGCTACTTCGTCAAACTGAGCCGCGGAATCATTTCGTCACACTCGAGTGAGAGCGTTCACGCGGCCGCACATACCCCTCCATGCTATCAATTCCTGCGCTGAACATCCCTAACGACGCACGCATAACTAGCATCTACTACTAATCCGACGCTTGTTCCTCACCAACGCCCCTGAGACGCAGCTGTCGATTCCAAGTCGATTCCGTTCGCCATTCCAGCACCTCTGCGTTTACGCTACTTGCCGACAACGTCGTCAATATTCTGCCCCTGCTGGGTAAATCGTTCTTGCGCCGATGGTGTGCTGGTTTCATGAAGCCTCGATGACGTATTTGAATATGTCAGCAGGTCCACTGGAGCGCGAATTAGGTATATGCGCAATAGTAAGAACAGAGTAAGAGCCTGGAGACGCACGTTTATTACACGTCTGAGCACTTATCTGGAATAAAGGAGCGGAAAAAGCCCTGCGTCAGCGCCCTGAAATACGTTTATGCGCTCACGGTCGAGCCGGAACCACACGCAAGTCATGAAACTGCCCATTTTTTTTCAATCTCTTCTTCCACGGCGCCTGCTCATCCATGAACTGCCCATTCCGTGAAACACAGCGTATACCGTTTCTCAGGCTTCCCTGTCCTCGCTCTACCGCACGCTTCGCGCTTTGTGGTTTTCACTCACATGGCCAAAGAACACCCCGTCTCGACATACAATCACCTCCTGCACCGCCGGTATGGCGCTTCAGCTCAGTACCTAAAAGGATCCCATAATCTCGTGGCTGTTCGCCATATCTCAGACCACGCCTGTCATACGCATGTCGTACCGGTCTCAGAAATCCGTGCACCTGTTTACATACTTCCGTCTTGGCATTTCCTTCCGCCTTACTCTTTGTTAACCTCCCGGGCAACTGGCCGGTTACTCAATACATCGTCAGAGTCTATCTAATTGAATCTATTCAACATCACTATTATCGTCAGCGCTCTCATTTTCCTCTATCGCACCTTGCGCTTGCATACCATAGTACATTTACATTCAGTATGCGCGAATGGCCACGAGCACCTAGGCTTTTCGAAGGACGAAATAACTGTGGGGCACATGCGAAAAACCCAACGAATTTATTCCATGGGTAATCAATCTGCCAAAATTCTGGCGTGAGGCATGAGGCGAGGAGAGAACAGCCATCAACTTTGTAGAACTACGAGGGCGATACAGCGGGCGATGTGGGCGATTTGCTGCATATAAACGAGCTATTCTTGTGCCGATGATATGCTGTGCTCGGCATGGCGCAGCCGATCGATGATCATTTATCAGGATCTGCTGCTCACCATTGTGCATGCGCGTGGGCCTGCAGACTGTGGAAACGCCGCCTAGTATTTTTGTACTGCATATGCAGTGTCCAGCGCATGTCGGCGACTTGCGTTATGATGTCGCTCGCCCGCTAGAACATCATTACATCACCAATAAATGGTGTGCAGCTCCTTCGCCGCAAAGGCCTACAACACAGGTTTTCCGTAGATGCCGTCGAAGGCTTCCCCAGATACGACTTTTTAATTCCTTATACTAGGTTCCGGTTAATTGTCAGTCGTCATTGACACACCACTGGTTTTGGCGCCACTGCTTACACCGTCTGTCTCCATCCGTGAGTCGCTCCTGTCTGACCGGCTTCATTTCGAAGACGGCCTCTTGAAAACGATCAATCCAAAAACAAATTCTGTCATTTCCCTCTCACCCACTTTCGTGAGGTGTATGTGTGTTCTGTTCTGAAAGAGAATACGCGCTCGCTTTACCCGTTGACACGCGTTCATTGTAATAAAAGTCAGGCTCTTGCTCGCGGGTCAACCAACTGGGCGCCACGCTCTTCGTTAATGCATCGGAAGTCACAGTACGGAGCGCAGTCTGTATTCATGACGTTCAGCTCCTTCAGCGCCCTCCTAGCGCGTTGCTCGCGCACACCATTTGCTGGCACGACGAACGCCGCGTATCCGGCCGTTGGGGAGCCGTCCACGAGTAGCATATGCAGAAATGCTGTTGAGCTTTCGCATAGAGGCACATAAAGTACTGCATAATCCTCTCGCTTTTAGCTGCTCCAGATGTGCCCCGGACCTCATGCACATGGATAAAAGCGACATATACGCTCGCGTATCAA
The DNA here is from genome assembly GCA_016801325.1 of Hypholoma fasciculare. Taxonomy (NCBI): domain Eukaryota; kingdom Fungi; phylum Basidiomycota; class Agaricomycetes; order Agaricales; family Strophariaceae; genus Hypholoma; species Hypholoma fasciculare. Next base: position 8,431 of record JAEKIV010000873.1, read on the forward strand.
CGCGCAACACGGGCGCGGTGCGCTCAGCCCGTGCGCGTGATCAACCGGCCGGCGCCGAAATTCATATTCAGTGCTCAGTTCAACTTCAACTTGCAGTTCATGCTCTTTCCTCTACAGAGTCGACTCAACACGGTATTCAGACGTTCTTCTACGCACTATTTCGTCACGCAGAGCGACGAAGGCCTTCCTCCAGGCTCGTGCGCACGCGGCGAGAAAGACGCACACCCTATACGCCCACGAACACACGCTCTCTGCCTCGCGGCTGACAGCTTCCCAAGTATTCACGCGCACGCTGCACACTCTAACAAGGCGCTTATGGGCAGGCAATTCACAGTAAGTACTCCTCTTTATGCAGTGTTACATCGCCGTGACGCGTACATAGCCGGTACGCATTGTCCCAGTTCGCTCCATGCGCCGATGCATCCACGCTCGGGCCCCTCTACGACGACCCCACTCGCAACATCCGCCGCCTTCAACTCATCATCCCCACGGACTATGTGCACAAGCGCAAGTCGCTCTCTGTATCCTTACCGGCTCTCTTCGATAGGTACCTCCTGTTCGGCGCTCATAACGCCCTCAACGACGCGTGCGGCGTGAGTCAACCAATCCTGCACTCGCCGTCTGCCTCTGCCACGGATTCCGCAGCACACGCTCCCTCCTCAACGACGACTCCACTCACGACGTGGAATGTAAGAAGGGCATCGTCTCCGCGCACCGCAGCTCCCTGGGATACCTACCGGTAGCCTCACACATGTTCCCCTCACATTAACACTGCCGACATCGGGACTCCCACGTCTTCCTTCGTTCTAGCACCTACTCCCTCAGCTACCCCGCTCCTCTGCGCCCCTGGACGAACTGCAGCCACCAGAGCCTCTCGCACGCACATTCAACGCGCTCGATAGCCCACTCCCTCTTCTGCCTCCAGCCTCCTGCATGGAGACCGCCACCGCTCAAGGCCTGATGCACTTTCGGTTGCTGCTCCTCCCGCGCGTGGATGCCACCGCCCGCTCCACAATGATTCACCTACCAGCTCCCCCACGCGCTTTCGACTCCTCGGAGCTCAATATCAATAACGACTCCCTAGCTGTTGCTGCGCCTCTCACACCCATACACCGGCGCCCTCACAGAGTCGATCCCATGCACCATATGCAGCGCTCGCCGCTCGCCGCCGACGCTCGCATTTTCGTGCAGTACTGCCGCCAGCGTCATAGGGTATACGTTGTGACTACGTCACCGATATTCTCTCCGCCTCGCGCTACACTCGCACCGGCGACATTTCATCACTCCAGCGAGCGGTGTTCTCGATACCATTACACCCATCTCCCATCCCTTCCGCCCTGGCTCCTACATGACATCGTTCTTAAGCTCTGATGTTCCTCTCGTCACCCGCAGCCTGCAGACGACCGGCCCTGGACGATGATCCCTACCGTGGCGCATATTATCGCCTCTAAATCGTACGGGCCAAACAAAGCACGCGGGACGCATGTACGAACAGGTATGTCGAAGTGCATTTTATGATACAATATATGTTGCAACTAAATATCCTACCCACAGACCCGTATATTCCCCTCTTACAGTTCAAGCCCAAGCTCAAACTCAATTTCCGACAGCTTCCCAATATTGCCATAGCTTCCCCACACCCCGGATGCTCCTTTCATTCACCGTCCATTTTCGTCCTGTTCCTCTCCGACGATGCAACGACACCCGTTGGCTCGTCATCTCGAGCGTCGTACTGTCCGTCTCTTTCACCCGTGATCTTCTAGCTGCAGCTTTCTATCAACAGTCGCTCTGCACAATATTCGCCGCCGTCACCTCCGCACTTCTTGTTATGTATCTGTGCTTCAGCGTGGGTCGCCCTTGTAATTAATACCGTCGTCGCTACTCTCCACGATGTTCCGTTCCTCCTCCGCGCTCCTCCGCTCGTCATCGCAAATGACAGCCTGCCCAGTTCCCATTTTCAGCCCTACCCACCGCATCACCTAAGCCTTGCGGACGTCCCAGCATTCAAGTCGGCACTCCCGTGCGTCGCGGCAGTAGTGCTTCAATGGTGAAAACCCCGGCGGCGATGAGCCTCGGCTCTTCCACGGAAGTACTGGTTATGTGTGGCGGTGTCGCGAACTTGAAATAAGAGATGACGGTGTCGGCGTCGCGTAAGCGGGGTCCACTCCTGCGAAGTTGGGGCGGCGCTGGCGCGTGTGTGACCGGACTAAGGGTGCCATGCGCCGTACTTATCTGGATCGAACGAGTCAGAGGTGCCAGAACACGTACGTAGGAATGTTCCTAGGGAAGCGCGGTGGGTGGTAGGGGAGGAGGCCTATGTAGTGCGAACGAGCGAGTGCTGCATCGTGCTGTCGGGCGGCTTGTCCAATTGGAATTTGAAACGTAGTGTACTGGTCCACCATTCAAAATTGTACGCATATAAATCATGATGCATGATGGTGTACCGAATAAATACTTTACATTGACAAAGGCGCTGTTGAGGAGACGTTTAACCACATGGCTCGTTATTGTTATTACTACACCCCAACAGGGAATACAACACCGACTTCAAAGATCAATATCCTCAAGAAATAGTGGCGATGTTTTGCATGAGAGGCACCTGGAACGTTTAATGATGCCCAATACCAATCAATTGATTCCCTGTGCTATATTTATTGGTTCAACACCGCCGCAGGTATCTCGACATATGCGTTGTACACAGCATTACACTCGGCCTCCTCCTGCGATCCAAAGAATCCCATCAACAGTACCCGCTGGCCAATCACTGTGAAATGCCGAAAGTCTACATCAAGCCCGCCAAGCTCATCTGATACGCGGAGACATAGCGCGGTGCACTCATCGCCAGGCGCACGAGGCAGCGCAATGCGCCACA
>JAEKIV010000874.1:0-19625 GCA_016801325.1 Hypholoma fasciculare
GTTCGATCCTAGTCAGAAGTAAAGAAAGAAAAATAACATTGCTCACGAGCCTCCTTGAGGTCATCGCCAGCTTCCCTCAACACTCCCCTAAGCGTGATGACCGTGCCTTCCTTCCATCAGAACAGGCCAAGTTTCGATGCTTGATATTCGGTAGCCTCGCGAGAAAGTGGTTTGGTGAGCAAGTCCGCGAGGTTGTCGGCAGACGGAACTTGAACAACGCGAACGTCTCCCTCGCCCACTCGCTCCCGGATGTAGTGATATCGGATATGAATATGCTTGGCCTTTTTGTGGCCTTTCTGACTCTCCGTTAGCGCAATTGAGCCTGTGTTGTCGTTGTAGAGGATTGCTGGTGTAGGTTGTTCAAGTCCGGCCTCACGCATGAAAGAGTACATCCACACGGCCTGCTGGCATGCACGACTAGTGGCCATGTACTCCGCCTCCATGGTGGATAGTGCGACTGTCTCCTGACGTTTTGAGCTCCAGCAAACGGCTCCTCCGGCCATCATAAATACATAGGCGCCGGTGGATTGCCCGGTATCAAGGAGATCACCAGCGTAATCTGCATCGACGTATCCGATAGGCTTCAGACCATCGGTAGTACCACGGTAGTAGGAGAGTTTGTAATGGAGGGTAGCTTTGATGTATGCGAGGACATGCATTAACGCATGCCAATGTGCAGGTCCTGGGTTGATTTGGAAACGGGCAAGGAGGTTGACAGCGTACGATAGATCCTTTCGAGTACCGACCTGTCCCCACATAACACCTCCGAGGACTTCGCGGTATGGCTTGTCAGCCATGAACCTTATTTGCTCGGGTGTTTCAGCGCAATCCTTGAGCGAAAGGTCGATTCCCAGAGGTAATGGTGTATATTTGGGGTTACAATTGCTCATTCCCCATTTCTTGAGCAAGCGTTCAAAGTACGGTCGTTGTGAGAGCGTTATTGTACCTGTCTTCTCATCGCGGGTCAGTTTCATACCCAGGATGAGGCGCCCGTCGTTTTCATCATCCTCAAGGCGCTTGATATCATAGGCACTTTCGAGCTCTCCAATCGCTCTGAGTTCCTCAGCCCGGCTTGTAGATCCTCCAATAACATCGTCGGTATAGGTGACATTGAGAGTATATTCACCGTTCATGACGCGATGGCGAACACATGGGTCGGCCTTCGACTGGTAGTACCCAAGCGAGTCATATGTTCCCGAGAGCTCATCTTCCCAGTCATGCGCTCCAGCCATCATACCGTAGACAGTTTTATTTGCCTTGTAGACGAGGTCCTCCTCCCCTGGAGTAATGAATCCGGGTGCCTGCTCTGTGAAGACATCATATTTGTTTTCGCTATTCAAGTACGCAGCAACGAAGTCGATTTGCCACAGCCTGAGTCCAAGATGCGCGGTAATAGCTATGCACATCCGCATTGACTCAAGGCGGGCAACAGCGGCGTAGGTTTTGTCAAAGTCGACACCAGCAATTTGGTTATAACCCTGTGCGACAAGACGTGCCTTTCGTCGGATGATTTCGCCTTCGGAGTTGAACTTGAAACCGTAAATCCATTTCAAACCAACAACTTGCCTGTCAGTTGGCCTCGCCATCTTCGTAAAAACTCCCCTCTTCTCCATGACGGCCATTTCTGTCTCCATTGGCGGCATCCAGAGATCTTCAAGAGTCATAGCGTCTTTGTACGATTTTGGCAGGTATGTCTCAATGTCTGTTTTTGCGAGGAGGGCGATGTATTCATCAAGGTCGGTCTGAAATGCTTCGAGGTGGACAGCATGGAATTCCGCCGCATCGAGGTCCATATCGTACGTCGGAACCACTGCCACGTGTATCCGTCCCTCGCCATTAGCCCATTCATCTCCCCTCTCCTGCGCCTCAGCTTCTCGGAGTTGCGACTCTCGTGATTCGAGCACAGCGGTCGTAGGTACTCCAATTCTCGTCGATCGTCTGGGTTGAGTTGGTAGCTCAGCATGTGCAGGCTGTTGGATGTTGAACAGCTGCACGTTCCGCGGTCGCTGAATCGGAGGTGCCACGTGTGGTACGGGCTGTTGGCGCGGAGCAATGGGGTATTGGGAGCGGATAATGCCGGCTGCATTAGGAACGACCGGCGCCTGTGGTAACTCGACAATGGGTGTGTCGACGTCGGCAACCTGGGGTAGTGGCTGTGCTGCCGCGGTGTCATTGCCATCAACAGTGATCTCGTCTTCGAAGATCGGCTCGTCGTGCAGCGCGTGTTGGTCAAACAACGTGCGGTGGCCGGATCCCTCTTCAAATACCACGTTGCGTGCTTTGACCACCTTTCCCGTTGAGCGGTCAAGCAATTTGTAAGCATCGCGGCCAAAATAGCCAATAAGGGTGTATTTGACTGACGTGGGGTCGAGTTTCGAGGGATTAGTTTCCTTCGGAACCTTTGCATATGCAGTTGAGCCGATTGCCCGCAGGTGTGATACGTCCTGGCGTTTCCCAAACCAGCGCTCAGCTGGGATTTGTCCGGGGTGCCGTCGTGATGGCATGAGGTTCAAGACATAGATGACCGCGGCAATAATCTCTGCCCAATACGATGGTGGCAAGTTGGCATCAGAGCGGATACATCTGACTGCCTCGAGAACTGTGCGATTGGTTCTCTCGGCAACTCCATTTCCAGCATGTGCGTATGGTGCTGGCGTCTCGATTCGGATACCCTTATCTCGACAGAATTTCTCGAGAGCGGCGTTCAGAAATTCACGGCCATTGTCGACCCGGAAGCAGCGAACTCGTTTGCCTGTTTGAGTTTCCGCTTCCGCGACGTACTCCATAACTGCTTGGAGAACTGCTTCGGCTGTTTTCTCGCTGAAGAAAAATTCCTTCCGCATTGAGCTAGCTCCGTCGGTCAAGAATAGAGCGTATATGGCGCCGCCATTTGATTTTACCCATGCTGGTCCCCACAGATCCATGTGAACGCGCTCGAGGAGTTCAGTCTCCGGGGTGACTACTTCGTCATATGGACGGGATGGCTGTTTGCCGAAGATGCAGTCTTCGCAACTGCCAAGAGCTTCTTTATCTGGTGTGATGTCCAGTCCGTCAACGAGATCTTTTGTCGACATCTCTTTGATTGTACGAGTTCCAAAATGGCCAAATCGTCGGTGCCACTGCTCGATTGTTGTTGCCTTTTCATGTGAATGAGCCGGCATGGCTACGTCGTCAGGACGAGAGTCCTTGAAAACATACATTCCGTTTATGAGTTTCACGGATAGAGCCTCATTGCCAACTGGATCAACAAAACGCGCTTGACCTCCTCCGAAGTTGATATGGAAACCAGATGTATCAAATCGGCTGATAGAAATAAGATTTGCTGCGAAGTCGGGGGTGTGTAAGGCATTTGTAAATGTCATTAATGCACGCTTATGGTCTGATTCGTAGGTTTTGACAACTGTTCCCTTTCCGTGGATTTTGAAGCGTGCAGATTTGCTGGCGGCTTGTCCTTCCTGATGCTCATCGAAGCTCTCATAGGTGGAAAAGTCTGATTTATTCGCAAAGCAATGATTGCTTGCACCCGAATCGGCATAGGTAAGGTTATCTAGCCCTTCTCCCCCATGTCCAGCCATCATCGCCATGTTTTTGGTTTTGGCGCTGTCAGCCGCATCGGGGATGCCAGATATGGTGTATTTGATGGTTTTGTCACTGCTGTCCGGCGCCTCGTCAGGTGGGATGGACAACGGAATGATGTGGGCGCCTACGAAACACTGTTCAAATTCGGAATCGCATATATCTGGCATATCGAAGATCTCGACGTCTTGGGTGATCTAAGGCTGGACACGAGTACCATGGATCCGCAGGTACTCACAAGTTGACCCGTGGGAATACTTGCCAAAAACCTGACCTGCGGATCCGGATCACCTGTTCCCACGGGTCCAGGTCAATCCGGGTATCAGTTTTTAAAAAGTCAACATTTACAGGTACCCGTACAGGTCATTACTTGCACCAAGAAAAAATGTGCTTTATTCAAAAAAATTACAAGTATATAGATACTACAAGATACTACATTAATACATCAATTCCGTCCCGCTGGGCTGAACACTGGTGTGACAGTGAGCGCACATGTAAGTGAATGTCATGATGTCAGCGCTCTCCCGTGACATCAACCCGCACACCAGCTCCGAGTCACGTTCAACAACATCTGAGCTGGGAGCAGGCGCGGCACGTCATCAGCGTAAGCACGCGCGGATTGGAGGCCTACAGGGGGTGAGATGCAGTGGCATGGGCCCGGGGCGCATGCAGCGAGCTGGTGGGAGTAGCACGCACAGCACACCGGGCGCGTGCCAAGTCCTGACAGCACACACGTTCGTGCGCGCAGGCCCGCATCAGTCATACCACATTGTCGTCGGCACTGGCGCCGGCAGCATTTAACGCGCAACTCAGATGATAGGACGCACCTCAAATACTACACAGCATCACCCGAACGGTGAACCCCAAACTAAACTGTGTCACCACCTACGTTGGCACCCGCGCCGCTCCGCTCCCTCTGCATCCCAACTCTCGGGGAGCAGGCATTCACGTACCCAGCAACGCGGCCAGTACGCTGCATATGCGCATGACGCACCGGGCACGTTGCATACCGACCCCCTCCCCTCCAAGGTTGACCAATGCCGCAGCGGCGGTTTTGTGGTTCATTGTGGCCATTTTCGTTGTTTCGTTGCATCGTTGTCGGCACCGTGATGTTGGTGGAGTTGGAATGGAAAGGTGCGGCCGCTGGATACTGGGGTGGTTAACGCTCAGGTGTAAGCGCCAATGCTGCGGTGGATGTAGTGACGGAAGGGTGGTTCAATGGGGGCCGCACTGCTTTTCCAAACAGCAGCAAGCAAACAAAGGCTGATCGCACTATCTAAGATAATCAGCATGATCTTGAGTGCTCTTTCTGGAGCCACCATGTAAGACCGCACCTTGACCGCACCCAGTGCATTGCAGGTGAGCAAATATTCTGGCTACATTTACGGCTACATATGATCCACAGACGTTTTATTTGAAATTATGAGAGCCGAGAACGTCATGGGACACTCATGGAACGTATGTGGTGAGCTCTTATCTACTCTTCTAAAAGAATTCGTCATTGATAACCTCTCGGACACATGCTCATTAGTATTGATTTTTCCAACAAACACCGTCATCTGAAAGATATCTAGAAGTTTAGGTGCTCACCGGCCGTAAAACTATGGCTTGGTATCCTCTGCGGAACTTTGTAATCTGTAACTCGCTGTGTATGATGCAATCCAGGTCTTAGAAAAATTCCCTGGAGATTCTCGGCCTTCAAAATGTATAAAGCACAGATTAGTTTCGAAGGTAATCTACCAACAACATGCCTGAGCCCTCTAAGCGTGTACGCAAGCCATCCAAGGCATGGCTACGCTCCAAAGGTCTACCTACTGACAGTTCGGATTCGGAATCTGGTTCAGATGATGATTCTCGTTCTGCTCATGACGGTGCATCCGGGTCTGACCTTTTCACTGCTCCCGCTGTTTCTATTGCATCTTCTCAGGTTGAAGAGTCCGTGTCTGTTCCTCAGCCAGGTCTGCCTGTTCCTGCGCCTGCTCAGCCGCTTCCGGGTCTTTCGCCAGCTTCTGCACAGCCTCAAGGTCTTTCTCGACAAAGCTCTGCCGCTTCTATCAAGGCACTAACTACGTCAACTGATTCCTCGAGGCGCGCTGCCTTTGAGAAGCGGTATGTAAATATGTCAGATGAGGACATTCTTGGTGAGCTATTTAATTCAACTTCGTCTCGATGAGACTTATTCTGATGCACACATTATATTTTCAGCGAAGCAGATGACAACGTGGAGGTCCGACACGTACATCCATTTCAAGATGCCTCCCGAAATTGTGCGCGACACAGCTGGAAATGTCCAATATATTTATCGCTGCAAATTGTGCGTATATTATATACTTCTATTATTGCTCGATTGTACTAACAGTGTATCGATTGGGTTAGGCGCCCATCTGTCAGTATCTCCCGGGCTCGCCATGATGATAGCACAAGCAATCTTCGGCGTCATGTAAAGGAGTGCACGCCGCAGGATTCGACCGAGACCAGAGCCATGTCTGCGTTTGCAGGTGGATCACAATACAACAAGGGAAGACACCGTATGAAAATCGCGCTTTGGATCGCACGTCGCAACCGCCCATTTTCTATTGTCGAAGACCCCGAACTGCTCGACATTTTTGCTGACCTCAACATCAACTGTGTCACCCCAAAGCGACGCACGGTATCCCGCGATATGAAAGAGATCTTTCACATCAGCCAGGGAAATTTAGCCTCGATGCTACAGGTCTGTACTTTTTTAAAGTTCTTCATAAGATTGAGAGCTAATGTACGTCCTCCTTTGCATACTATAGAAGTATCCTGGGAAGCTGCATATTTGCGCTGATGGCTGGACTTCTCCACAAGTCATCGCGTTTATTGGTATCACTGTTCATTGGATCGAGAACGGATACATGATGTCCACCGTCCTCGACTTTGTTAAGTCAGTACAAAGTTATAAATAAGTCTTAAATGCTAATAACACAATTATAGGGCTACAAAGGCGCACACGGGTGCTTATTTAGCCGCACGAATCGCAGAATGCCTCCAAGAATACGGGATCCACGAGAAGGTATGTCTTTTTCTGCACATCAGAAAGTTTCTGTACTTATTTAACTCAACAGGTGCTTGGATTTACGGCCGACAACGCCTCCAACAATGACACGCTTGTTAAGGAAATGGCAGTTCTTTTGCCTCTGTTCCGAGGAGCTAGAACTCGTGTCCGTTGCGTCGCCCACATTCTGAACTTAGTTGTTAAGGTAGCGCATACTATCAGAAACATGTCCTAGTTTATTTTTGAAATGTTATTTTTGTATAGGCGATTCTTTCGCAGTTCAGCCGTAATGTTGCAGATGACGTTGATGATGCGGACGATGATCTTCGCGAGGCTCTTGATGGTCTAGAATCTGTTATGGAAACTGTGGGAGACGAAGAGCCCGAAGTTTCTGAGTTGGACGACGGTGATGAACTTGCTCCTGATGTCGCAGCTAGTGATGCAGCCGCGGTCAGCAACATTATTGCAGAGGCAGAACTGAGTGATCGTTTGAACGCTCTTGGCGCTGCAGATCTCAGAACTGGGCTTCTTTCAATCACTAAGGTGTGTTTTATTTCTGGTCTTGATTATTCGCTATTAAATTGATAATCTATCATCGGACAGCTTCGAAATCTGGCCAATAAAATTGTCAATAGCCCTACGCTGAAAGAAGATCTCGCCGCGTCGTGTGGGGAAGTGTCTATTTCTATTATGCAAATGGTCCGAGATGTATCGACGCGCTGGAACAGCACTGCTGAACTTATTCAGCGTGCACTGGAACTTAAGGATGCGTTGAATATTCTTGTTATTAAAGCAGAGCATAACCGTCCTCGAGGTGTACGTTTGCAGCGATTTCGTCTGACACAGGCGGAGTGGACTTTATTGGCGGAGCTTTCTCCGCTTCTCGAGGTGCGCTATTTGATTTATCAACCACTGGATCAGTCATTTAACATGGATGATGGGCCAGGTTTTTTTATATGCAACTAAGAAGATCTCGGAAAGCAATACACCGCTTCTCCACCAAGTAATCCCCATCATTGACAGCCTTACGACGGCGTTGGATGAGTTTATTGATAATGCAGCGCTGGGATCGGCCGTTCGCCACGCAGCGCTTCGAGGCATGTTAATGCTGAATAAATACTATGGCCGTACAGATGAATCAATAGTCTATCGGATTGCAATGAGTCAGTCACTTTTCATTTTATTGTTATGATTCTGACGTCGTGTCAATTCATATCTAGTACTACACCCTCGACACAAGTTATCCTACTTTAGACGTGCGGGTTGGCTCCAGGAATGGATTGACGAAGCCGAGAGGCTTGCCCGTCATGAGTGGACAAGTAAATACAAACCTCTGGCCATTGCTGCAGTATCTCAGCGCAGCGGAAGATCAGCAGCGCCTTCTGATGTAAGTGCAAATGAATCTCATACACTTGTGTATTTCTGACACATTTTTCAAACACAAAAGCGGTTTGCTGGAGCGAAAAAATATTTCGATAATACGGAGGACATGGCCGCATCAAACACTGACGCGTTAGATGAATGGCTTGCCGATCCTGTTGTGCAAACTCATTTAGATCCTATTGCATACTGGACCGGAATGCAAGCAGCTGGGCATCCGTTAGCGAGAATGGCACTCGATTTCCTCTCAATTCCTGGTAGGCGGATATCAGATATATTTTTTCTAAGTCGCCGCTTACTGACTTTTGTATTTCCTTTAATTTAGCCAGTTCAACAGATGTTGAGCGCTCTTTTTCAAAGGGCGGGCTCACAGTCAGTCGATTCCGTCACTCTCTGTCCGATGAATCGACACGCTACTTGTCTGTCGTGGGCATGTGGCACAAGATTCCAGGAATTATCCCGTGTGACAACATTGTCGCTCTCTTCAACCAGAAGAATAAACGCGGTGCGAATAAGAAGGCTAAGATGACTGCCAATGATCCCGATGTAATAACTTTAGATTAAATTTTATCTACCTACTACAATAAATTCATTCTCATCTGTCTACCACCTCTGCCTGGCAAGCGCGAGCCCAACAACGACTCAAGAGCACGTCTCGGGACGCGTTAATGAAGAGTTCACGTGACATTGTTGACTGCTCGCTGATCTTTCAAGTTTCGAGTCTCGACTCTCGACTTCTCCACTCTCATTCATTCCACCTCAACGCCTCGCGACGCCGCTTTGGATCGCCAGTGGCCACACGGAGTACCGCCGGCAGCTGCGGCCTATGCGTCGAGAGCGTGGCAAGTCCAGCGCACGCACTGCGGTGATGTCCATGCAATGGGCGCAAGTAGTGCCGCAACACGGGATCTCAATCACAGAGCATAGGTTCGCTGCGTAGCCTGGTCAGCTGTGATCCCCTGTGGGGATAGAAACATGGTACGCACATCTCTGCATTGTGGTTAGGAACCGTCATTGCTCCTGACTGTTGTCAGCCTGCTGCCACCGTGCAAAACATGCACCGCGCCGCCACATCGTGTTCCCGCCAGCGGTCACCCCCAACTTATCACTCAATCACCTCGCGCTTGCATCCCACCCCCGGCTCAAACTCCCGCCCCGCCCGAACGCTACCCACGGCCCGCAAAACATCGCCAGGATCACATGCGACGACGGCGCATCACTGGCAACATTCGTTCCGCCGAGGATGTACTTGCTTTCCCGTTGCACCCACACCACTGTCGCCCCTCCATTCCGGTCGACGCGCCCGCCGGTATCAAGCAGCTCCCACCCAGTGCTCTTCCACTGACATGCTGTCAATGCGCAGCACTGCCGCAGACCCGCACGTTCTTGCCTCCTCACCTGCCATGGCTTGTGGCTTTGCTCATTCAACTTCCGAAAGCGCAGCCACGGCTCGCGCGAGGTCTGTGTTATCCTCTGTATGTGCTGCTCAGTCGGAGGGGGCCCGGGGCACTTGCTGTGGTGACATGTGCGTGCGCGGGGAAAAAATTGTGGGCCAGCGCGAGAGCCTACGTTCATGGCATGGTCCTCGCTTACTCTATACATGTAAGTATAGAACATTGCTATCACAGCTGATGACATGCTCACCCCTTTCAGATATGTAGCGTGCGTCCATGGGCAATGCCGCTATCGGCCTTAGTGATGACGGGATGGGGAGGCGCGGTGTAGGTGGTGCATGTCTATGAGCTCGGCAGTGCCATTGTAATTGAGCTATGCGCACTTCCTTGGGCAAGCGTGTGCAGAGTCAGGTGTGAGACAGATGCATAGTATTTACAACTTGAATTTATAATTACATTAACATATTTTCGAGCATGGACCTGCAGGTATACCTGCAGGTACCTGTGCAGACCTGTCTCAGTGCAAGTACCTGCTGACCCGCCAATACCTGCAGGTTTGGACCTGCGGATCCCGGTCACCCGTGGGAATATACCCGTACGGAGTCCAAGTGTGAGATTTTGAACCTCCATGACCCGCGGGTACGGATCCCGGAGATCCGCGAGTATACTTGTGTCCTGCCTTAGGGTGATCTCCTGGAGTGGGATATCGGCCATCAGTGCATAGGCAGTCTCGATGAAGGCCGTGTTTGCAATAGGTGGGTTGGTACTTGGGCTAGCAGCGGCTGCAGCAGATCCGGTAGCACCTCCTCGCTGACCAAAACCTGCCGGGAACTGCCCTTCCTTTCCTCCGCCCTTCCAGTAGCAGTCTGCAATCAGATGTCCCTTTCGGTTACAGATCGGGTTGGTGCATACTTTCTTGACATACGCGTCGGTTTTCGCATGTGCCTTCAGAGCGGTTGCGGACGTTCCTGAAGCTGTGACCTTCGTATTTCGATTGATGCGTGACCAGTGCATATCTAGCCGAATGATGGTGTCGATGGATGATTGTGTTGGAGAGAGCGTCGAGATGATTGGATCCCACGATGACGGGAGTGACGCCAGGATAATTTCCCTGAAATCTGAGTCCTCAATCTTCGCGCCGACAGCATTTGCATGGCGATGTTTTGTGTGTAAGTCCGCGATGTGGGCAATGAAATCCTCGCCCTCATTAAGGCGCTTGCTGCGAAGCTCGCACTGGGCGTAGACTCTGCCGAGATCCGTGGTGGTTTTATAACGAGTCGTGAGAGACTTCCACACCTCAGCAGCTGTGCCGTCTGTCTTGAGACCAAGCCCGATGGCGTTCTTGACGTTCTGGCAAATCGCCATGAGGCACCACGCGTCGCGTGAGTCCCATTCGGTCCACGATGGGTGGCTTGATGTCCACGAGGTGTCGACGGATGGGGTTGGTGGCTTTCCCGGCAGTTCAACCGACTCCGGGTTGTTGGGCGATGGTTGCACGATTGTGCCTTCCAAATATCCCCTTGCGCCTCGGACCCTGCACGACATCATGATCTTCTCGCTCCATTCCAGGTAGTTTGTGCCATCGAACTTCTCGATCTCGGGAAACAGTGGCGGGGACGAGCCGCCTCCAATTCCTTTCGTAGACATGTTGGATAGTGTGTGTGTGTAGTATGTAGTATGTGTGTGTGTGTAAATGTTATTGCTGAGCCTAGGCAATTCTTGGTGTGTTCGTTAATCTAAGGCTTAAGTTTGCGCGGGGCCCATAACCTGTAGATGTACGCAGTAAGTCTCAGACGAACACGGTGAGTGTAAACGGCTTTATTTATATACCTGTAGATGTACGCAGTAAGTCTACAGGTATGGAATAATAAGTATATGAATAAGTGAGTAAGTAATCTCTGCGCGAGGTGAAAATAGTCAGCGCACTATGGCAATCCGTTTGCACAAGTATTCACACGCGCACACACACATCAATTCGCGCGCACATCACTCAAACGACAGGTGGATACCTTCCCCTATCGTGTTCCTCTGTACCATTTAAGTAAGGTTTTATGTTCATAGTCTTTGTATATCAAGTTAAAGATAAAAATCGAGTATTTTCAACCCCGGGTGTGGTCTGAACATGGGAGTTCACTTTGGTTTACTGTCCGTATTTCTCGCATACGTCGCTTCTGAGTTGTTAGCCTCACTAATAAATGTCTGCCAATACTAATGCATGAGGATTTAGCTGGTAGAACTCAACAGATAGGTCTATTTCAGTCTTTTTAAGCGAATGTCTTCGTCCACTACATTTATACCAAGTCAATTTGACCACATAGCTCTCAAATTGTTGCCTGTGGAAGGAAGATTGACACTACCAAAGTTTCTGAACTTAAATTAGTGGGTATTATACAATGAGATGAAGGTATATAGTAAGGTACTCTTGTGTGTTGTGTGTGCGCGCACACACACATCACGCGCGCACACAACCATCGGCTAATCGTCGGCTAAAGCGACTTGAAGATATACCTCGAATGAGGTGCAATCTTTTAGAGATATTTATTTTTTGAGCATTAAATACATAAGTTGGGTACTTGTGAGGTTTGAAATCGGACAAGAGGTCGAGGATTGAGCAAATTGAGGTTGTCAATGATGTGTGTGTGCGCGTGTGAATACTTGTGCAAACGGATTGCCATAGCGCACGGGATGTGCCGTGCGCGACGATGTGGTATGGTAGTGCGCGCCACTGAAGAGTGGGCGCGCGCGTTCGATCCTAGTCAGAAGTAAAGAAAGAAAAATAACATTGCGACGTTTACCCAAATTGGGTTGTTTGTACTCTACACAGCCACTCGTGCAAAATCCGGCGCGGCCTAGACATTTGCAGCCAGCTGTAAATCCCGTCGCCCCCGATGTGTCAAACGCGCGGGGGTGTGGGAATAATTGTGCACATACCTGGCCATAGTTCATGTGATCACCCGCCTCACAACTCATGCACTTGTAAAACAGTACCATGTCAGCTCCGCCTCGCGCGCCCCACACGAACGCCTCACCGCTGGCTTACGCGGAAGAGGGGAGCCTGTTTCTTGGGTCCACCGGCACGGCGTCGGCGAGCCTCGACTTAGAGGCGCCACAAGTCAAACAACGCGTCTAACGCCCTGCGAGAGCCCACGAAATCTTGCACGAATGAACGAACGAACGCTGCACAGGCATTGGATGCAGTATCAGACTAGCTACGCCTCTCCCACCCCAAATCGATGTATCGCGAATAGCTCATGCGGACGGAGCATTGACGTCCGACGCAGATTCACATACGGAGCACAGCGTCATATCACCGGTGCGTCCTTCTCATGTCCTTCTATGTGCTGAACTGATCTGAACACGCGCCCCTCGCTAATTCTCCGCACCAGCACTCACTACTCCACGCCCTGCCATCCGCGAAGGAGCGCCACTCCGCGCCCACGTCCGACATCACGCTCATGCTCATGTCTAGTCTACGTTCTAAGCTTTGATCACCCTCGCTCTCTGCGCCGTACTAGACTACCTTCGCATCTCAAATTCCTCATGAACGCATCACGACAGGCTCGCGCGGCAGAGGCGCGCTTGTCGCTTGGGTCCCCCGAAACGGCGAGCCTTGGGACGACCTCGAAATGCGCCGCAGCAACACGCGTCCTGCCTGAGAGAGCCCGACTCGGCGCGGCCAACTACGCATACCGCGCCCACGTATACGCACACGAACGGACGCACCCACCTATGGACGAAAGCACCCACTAACGCACGCACGCTGCACAGGCAACGCCGCGTCCCATCGTATGCTGCCTATCTCGAGCTGAGCTGAACACTTGCCCCTCTATGGCTATCCACGCTAGTGGGCACACACACAAAATCATGCCCTCGCATTCAATCCCACGTCCAAATCCACGTCCAAGTTCATGTTTGTACTACAGAGCACCGGCCCCGTCGTAGACACAGCATGCACGCAGCCCGCCCACCCGCGGAAGATGGTACGCCCCCCTTCCCCCCTTCCCCCTCCCGCCTTCCCTTTTCCTTTTCCTTTTCCTATCCCCTCCGTCCTAGCCCCACATTCCCACTCCGCCTACATCCCCCTTCCACCCGCACTTCCCATCTTTATCCTAAGCAGACGTGCTGACGCATCCCCGCAGGCGCTTGCTCCATTCCAGAAAAAAATGGGACAACGATTTCAAATTCGGCGCACGCCTCTCTGTGCCCCCACACGCACCTGGGCGCATGCGCAGCGCTCGGTCGGGAGCCACACGGACACGGAGGACTGGGAGGCCGATACAACTAATTCTGCGTCTACGTCGACTTCTATTTCTGTTTCTGGGGTGGCGCCACCGTGGCAGGGTGATAAGGGTGATATTTCCTGCGGTATTCGCGATGACGCAAATGAAGACGCCAATGACGCCGACGACGATGAAGACGAACTCTACCAGGAATACGATGAGGAAGAAGATGGCAAGCATGCTCCATCTAACCACATGGAGCGCGACACTGCACGATGTACGCGCCTCTTCTCCCGCTGCCCGTACTTCTTCAAAATCAAAACACTCGCTAACCCAAATACACCATGATCGCCACCACCATATTCACCCCGACGAACACCTCCAACCCGAAATAGCTACGAGCACTGGGACGACAATATCAAAGACGCGCGGAACCAACCTCAGAAACCCACGCTCTTCATCAGGCCTTTTGTCGTTCCCTCCTCCACCACTCCATGCGCCTGCGCTGCTGTCGCCATCTCTTTCTTCATCATATCGCAAGCTGCGGCGCATCAAGATTATAATCACGATCACAAGCGTAGCAACGACGCGCACGACGGGGCGCGGTCCTCCTCTTCATCACCCAAAGAAGATAGTGAGGCAACAGACGACAAGCAAACGCACGAATTCGGTATTAGGCACAAAAAAGCAGAGAAACGCGCGCGACGAAGATGGTCACTGTGCTTGCGGCGCGCCGCTGGATGCGGAAATCAAGCGTCAGCGGACAGCTCGGCTTCACAGCTACATCCACTATCGCTACCGCAGCCGCTGACGCTCCCGCCGCGTCGCTTGTCCCGTCGAACGTTGGACATGGATGGAAGGAGCGCTATATTTTTTGTCACAGCAAGACGCATGATCTACACATGACATCTAATGAATCTAATCCCTTCGCTCATCCAGTCCGTCGACCCCACCACCTTCAACTCTTCCCCCGCCTGGCATGCGCACCCCACCTCCACCAAGCCCGCCAGGGCGCGGCGCTCATTCCACTTGCCCTGCTTCGCGTCGCATATGCGCCTTTGCATTCACTCCGCGTCCCGTGTGTGACGCATACACCAGCACGGATCCTCCTCGCGCGGATTCCCGCGCGACCGCGCCTGCTCTCGCTCCCGCTCGCACACGGGGTCCACACACACTCAACCACCCTCTGCTCCGAGTCCATCCCTGCCTCTCTCGCTCCTCCCTTCCCGCGTGCTTCCACCCCCTCCGCGCCTCACACAATCCGCACATAGCGCACGCAATAAATTTAAACGATGATCCATCTTCCAACTCCCCACGCGCCGCGCCGCCACGCCCACGCCTTCCGCCGCGCATGTGCATAAATGCCTACCTTCACTTTTATCTGCTTCTCCGAGTCTCGTCCGCCTCGGTCCACCGCTGCGCTCCGAGTCAATGTCCCCTCCCTGGGCGCGCAGCCGCGTCTGCATCCTGTAGACGCACTGGCGGCCGCCGACTCACCCGCGTGTCTGTCGCAGGCGAATGCTCCCGGGTTAAAAGCACCCATATGGGCAGACATTCTATGCTGCGATATCAGGACGCGCAGGATAGTCTCCAGCAGAATTATGAGGGAGCAAACACGACGGCGTGATTGTAGGCTCAGGCCCTCTTGATCGTCCTCTCGCACGAGGCAAGTAGCACTCCATGTACTTCAGCAGGAACAGAGAAAAGCAAATAGATTGGACCCGAATTTTCTGAATAATATGTAGATGAGGCCGGGTAGCGCAATATGAGCAGCGCGGACATAGTGGGGCGAATAGAGCTCACCTATATGCTACATGAAAACGCCAGATTCGACTCCCAAGCCCCATCGCGCTCTCATCCTCCGCACGCGTTCTATGGAGGGATGGGCGGCAGCACCGCGAGTTCAGCCTGCGGTCGATTCCAGAATATGGGCTGGTAGGCGGCGTCACAGTTTCAGGCATGCGTAACAAGCACGACTATTAATGCTGGAACGGTCTAAGGGAGCCAGCAAGGCGACAACATGGGTCGAGATTGTCGGTGGCAGAGCTGTCGCCTTTGATGGTGTCCTTGAGGTGGCCGACCTCGTCATCATCGTACTAGTTGCACTTGAAGCTTGAAGCTTGAAGAATACAGGGCTTGCAGACTTGAAGGACCGTGCGAACGCAGCCGCCCCGGCCTGCTCGCCATCAATACACTTCCGCTTCTTAGTGCATGCCGCGCTTGTGCTGCGCCGCGCCGACCATGTCCAGAGCATTAACTAGTCTTGTATGAAATTCCTGTTGATTATCCCTGCCACTTTTTGAGGTGAAATTCCTCCGCATTCTTTTGCTGTGCAGTATCTACTAGATTGACCGCGGCTGTGTGCATCTCCTTGATCTGATATTCCGCGATATTCGTACCTACCAACAGATGGATTTGCGAGCAGAGCCTGAAAATCCGTCCAAACACTATCAGATCAACGCAGTCACGTAAGAAGTGGAGAAGATTGAAACGTTGATTATCAATCATTAACTTATTGTAATTGGAGTAATATACATAACAACCATATCTGCGAAGCTTGTACTTCTGTATCGCCATTGTACTGCAATTCACCGTAATTATTACATGCTGGCAACCTCAAGAACTTGAGATCAACTGATGCACCCGTTTCTATAGCGTACAACAGATATCAACTTCTCCTTTGTTCTCAATAACACATAATTCAGAATGAGCTATCTGTATGTAGATGTAAACTCTAAGGACACACATATATCAGATGGCGAGAACGCCATAAAAGCCGAATTCACTTTGGCCTGTACACATTTATTGCTATCTCCAAGCCCACCTCGATGACCACATCTTTTACGCTCTCTGTGTCTGATGAGAAGGAGCTGATCAATGGATACTTCCATTCAACAATGCTGAACACGTTCCTATTGGGTACATTTTACTCGTCACTTTGATTTTTGATAGATTGACTTACAAAAATTAACAGGAATGTATACCCCTCTTTATGTCGGGACAATGTACATATATTGTGGGATAGTTCTCTCTGAACTATCACTGTTTTTTTAACAGAAAGTCTTGGTTGACCATAGTGACTGGGAAACCCTCAAAAAACTTCATTGTGATCACAGCAATAACCCTATTATATCTGCCTAACGTTATTGGAGGGTGTATGGAATGGGTGGTCATCAATGTCCTCTTCGGCACAAACGGGCAATTGATGCCAGAAGACCTGGCAGCCGAAATGAACGAGGGTACAAAGTATGCCTTGTACGACATAGCTTTATATATACCCTACATTGTATCCGACGGATTACTTGTGAGGTACAGCTGCTTAACTTTGAAGTTTCACTAACATTTCTCAGATATGGCGATGCTATAAGCTATGGGGTAGCTCGCTTCGAATTATTGCATTGTCATTACTCTTCTTTGTGGCCGAGATCGGTAATAATTCTGTTTACTCGTTTTTTATCAAATCAGAATACTCATTTTTTTTCTTGTAGCACTTTATTCATTTTCAGCAGTGATCAAGTGTCTCAAAGACGCACATCTAACAATCGCAACAGTTAATGATATATCTAGTGCTGCTCTGTTCATGTCACTGGCGTCGACGGTATGGACAACCGCCCTCATCGTATATCGCATTTATTCCGCGTCAAGGCATGTTTTGCGTGGAGCGAAGTCTCGTTTCTACAATATAGTGGAAATGATTACGCAGTCTGCAATAATTTATTCTTTTGCATTGGTGATAACGGCGATGTTAGCGGTTATACCACAAAACGAGTCGAACATCTTCACAATTGCCACAACTGGATTTTATGCAAGTGCTTTCCTTAATGCCATCGCAGTACGTCGAACTAGATATTAAATTGAATTGGCTTTGATCCTCATAACATTTAGGGTATTGCACCAACCCTCATGGTAGCTCAAGTTGCCCTTGCGTCAGACACTGAGCCAAAGATTATCGGCGTCTCCGGCATTCAATTTGGAGAGAATCGTGGAAATATAGATACACATGAAGCTGTGGATTGCAGTGCAGAGTTGGGAGGAAGAAATGGACGATAAACTGAGGGAGTAGAATTACAGCCGCGTGGTTCTCTGGAAGACCACTTTATCCAATAATCCGAGGATAGTTGCCTAGAAAAATTTATCGTCCACTTAGTATCTTCTGTACTACATAAATAACACGCTAAAAATTGTTTCTGCATCCGAGAAATACTCTGCTTCCACACGACTACGGAATGGGCTATCGGTTCAACTATATAAGCCAAAAATCAACGTACCCGGGACCAGCACCCATGTCTACGGGAAAGCCCCCACCTCCTTACTTTTCTGCGCTCACACCTAGCTTTTTACGGCGCACTGCGCAGCACACGACGCGCCCGACAAGCTTTCCAGAGAATCTGCGGCGCAGCGTTCACGTGCGCTTAGAAGTCCCTGGCTCCTGTGCGGATAACCGAGCTCCGAGATAGCTTTCCTTGGCTGGCGAGATTTGAAAGCGTGTCGCTTCGCGGCGTCGAGCCCAAGTCGAGCCCGCAGAAATAGGCAAGAAATATGTGCACCAACGACATCATGCAGGAATTTAAAATTATTTTGCCTTGGCATGTTGTAGGGTGGTGATGTATAGCGGCGTGGGGAGTTACAGAAGCGGCGCATGCTCCGAGTCGGTTCGCTTCTCAGTCGCGCTGTGTGTACCCGTATGTAGGCGCGACGGCGCGTCGTTCCCGTTTGGTTCCCGTAGGCGCCAGGCGGAGTTTGGAGGGGCGTTACATAAGCTGGTTATGTGATCACTCCTGTGACCCATCGCGCTGCGCACAAATTCAACACACTCATGCAACAACTAAATCCAAACTAAATCAGCCTCATGTTAGCTCTGCCTCGCGCGCCCCACACGAACGCCTCACCACTGGCTCATCCGGAAGAGGGGCGCCAGTCTCTTGTGTCCAGCGGCTCGGCGTCGGCGAGCCTTGACTTAGAGGCGCCACAAGTACAACAACGACGCGAGCGACTACGCTTACCATGCACGTACATACGAACACACGCACGCACGAACTAAACGTATACACGAACGAACGAACGCTGCACAGGCAGCGAGTCGCACACCCAGGATCACAGCGACTTATAACCGCGGTTCGTCCCCTCTTGTCCTGTCTATCGAAGCTCATCTAGCAAATCTTTGCACCCTCTGCACAACAGCACACTACACAACACCATCTCACGCCGCGCCGTCTGTGAAGGAATGCACGTCCATGCACACGCCCCGCCTCCTCCGCGTCCACGTCCAAATTCACCTTCACATTACATAAACCCACGTTTCAAGCTTCCACCGCCTTCGTTACTGTTGTTTCATCTCCTAGCACGAATGCACAACGCACGCTAGCTGCTCGCTGGCAGGCGACCAGTTGAAGGCGGTACGTCCTTTCCCCTGCCCCTCTCTACTCACCCCCCTCCCTTCTTTCATCCGTCCCAGACCCGTTCGCCTCGTCCATCTACATTTCACGTCCCCCAGCCGGAATCAGACATGCTGACGCATCCCCGTAGGCCGACCCCCAGCGGAGAACTAGGACGACTTCGAGTTCGGCGCGCTCCTCTCTGTACTCGCCACACGCGCCCGAGCTCAAGCACAGTGCTCGGACGGGAGCTGCACGGAGACTAGGGAATGGGACACTGATACGACTACGTCTACTTCTGCTTCTGCTCCTGTTTCTACTTCTGTTTCTGCTTCTGTTTCTGAGCTGCGTTCTGGCGCAAGTCTGGGTGATCAAGATGGGTTTTCCCGCGATGCGCAATATGATGAAGACGCCAAAGAAAGTGAAGACGATGATTTTTACCACCACCACCGCCACGAGGAAGAAGATAGAAAGCAGCGTCGCGCAAGCACGATTCATCTGATCCCATCAAGCGCGACGCCCCACCATGTGCGCACGTCCTTCCTATTCGGTAGACCCTCCCGCTTTACCACTTCAATCCAGTATTATGCCCTTGAGTACAAAGGTCACTGAGTATCAGTGGTCACCACTGTTATTCACTGCTAATTATCATTGATTACCA
>JAEKIV010000875.1:0-11231 GCA_016801325.1 Hypholoma fasciculare
CGCTTGCGGAATCTCCCGGCCGCCATCATAATCATAATCATAATCCATAATCCGCACGGATTATGGCAACCGAACTGACTCTAATGCATGCAGTTTGGAAGACCGTATTAGGACGTCGGTCTTTCAACATCTTTCAACTTGAACCATCATACTTGCCTGTCCTGAGCCCCTACCCATCGAAAGTACAAAGATACTCCAAGCAATACTTCAAGCGAATCTCCGACCACAATGTCTAAACTTTTTCTCGATTCACCCATTCAACGCCTCGACTTCGACCTTCTCTGGCACGTCGTCAACATGAACGCCGACATGTACAACGACGAGAGAGCGCTGGAAACCACCCTAGCAACTTCTCGCGTGTGCCGTGGATGGCGCGCGTTCATGCTTAAAATGCCGTCCATCTGGGCGCACCTTATCGATCTTGATCACCTGCACCGGCTCACAGTCGAGTTCAGGGGCGAAATGATCCGCAGGAGTGGGACGGCGTTCCTGTGGGTAAGGGCACGCGGACGTGTAGATCTGGATAGCCCGGCTCGCTACATGAAGCAGGTGTTGAATACACTGGAGGAGAACTGGAACCGAATCGAAAGGCTCGACGCAAATATCTTGATCGAACATGTTGGCCTCGAACAGTGGGCGACGCTATGCCGTCCCACCCCACACCTTGCATCGTTGAACCTCACTTTCATTGAACATCCAATGCAATATATGAAACGCCCTATCTTGTCTCTTCTTGGAGGAGCTGCTCCTATGGTGCGTAGGTCGTATGGAGTCATGCAGCCGAACTTACAGTTACACGCCCTAACAGCTTCATACCTTGGTACTCAACGCTGTGCTTACGACCGCCGAAGTTCTTAGCATCCTCGTGCTGACCGAGAACCTAGTCACCCTCAAACTTGAACAAACAGTCAAAGACGAGCACGATTCTCGACACCTTCCAGTCACGCTTCCAAATCTCTCTCACCTAGCGATCAATGTCTTCAACAATCCTTTACCAGGCCTGTTACTTCTATATTGGATACAGATTCCTGCTTCTTGCACCCTGAGCTTCTCGGTGCTGTCAATGAATCCAGGAGATATATTGTCCTCCCAAAACCTGCTAAGCACCTTCCTCTCGGCCATATCTCCCATTGCTCGGCGCCATTTAGCATACCACGCCCATCAAAAAATACGGATCAGGTATTCTGACAGTCACTTTGATCTCCAAGCCAGCTCAAGAGCTGGTCAACCCGTATTCGAATTCAAGACGGCAATGGTCCGCCGTGCAAATTTCCCGCCATACGCACTTCCCTCGTTCTTGAAGTGTTTCACATTATCCTGCTTTTCCGAAGTTACCGAACTTCAATTCATGCTCATGGGCGCGCACGAACCGGTACCTGAGTTCACAGCGTTTACACTATGTCTACCTGCTCTCAAGGTTATCGAGACTGATACATTGTCGGTCCGCCATCTAACCCGCGCGCAGGAGGCTCTCAGAGCACGTCCTGTTCCTGCGGTGGCGTTCCCTGAACTCAAGACACTCATCGTCGTACTTGGTTTACTCCTGCCCCGCCGCTCTGACCTCAATTCCGACCCCGTTTCTGAATTCGTCATGATGCGCATAGCGCACGGCTATCCCTTCGACACCGTAGATATCACTCCCGTCAAGACGAACAGGCTCCCAGATGACATGGCGTTCATCAGAGAAGCGACCGGCTTGAAAGTGCTTTGGCAGGAGAGAAAAGATGGAGAGATTTTCGAGTACATATGTGGTGCCGCTGGTGCGGGTGCGTCTTAGGACCTTTTGTCTACTTAACAAGTACATATAGTATATTATCTGTATATAGCTACATTTTTCGTGTATTGTACAAAATTCACGCTATGCTAGTGGTGCGCAAATTGTCTGATAAATACAAAGTAATAGGTGTCGTGCTGGGCCCTGGCAATCTGACTGATACCTTATATCGACTTCATACCCTACTAATCCCCAATTCCGTATCATTAATCTCAGAAGTGCTCGACGTGCTCAACTGTGTACCCAGAACCTAGTCAATCTCCTGCTCGAAAGTGCCCTAAGACGAACCACAACGACAGCATATGCCAGCTCCCCTCCCGCACCTCGCCCAGCTCGGCATAACCGACCACCAAGTTCCCCACCGGCGCCGTCCTTTTCTCCCAACTCCACGCCCTCGCCGCGTGCCTGTTGCGCTGTCGATCAACCAGCGCGAAATCGTCGTCCTGGACATACCTCGCCTCTGCGCCATGTCCCACGCGTGTATGTTTAGTACGCAGAGGAAGAACTGAACTACGTCAAGGGAACAGTCACGCCTAGCATATTAACAAATCGCTCCGCGAGACTTAAAATATCCATGTAAAAAACCTTAATTTATACATACTGATTAATAGTACGGGGTCGTCTCAGTAAGAGAAAGAGCAGTTGGGACTTTTGCTTGACTTTCGCCTCTGCGTTTGCTTGTAGTTTGAGCTATATATATAACCAGTCAAGTTTGCAGATGGAGAGGTCTATTAATAATTCACGAAATCTACATAGACCATGTGGCACGTGCGCGTGAATATCTATGGAGCGCGACGACGCGCGTTGATCTCACGTTCTAACTCCAAGTTGAACCATCACTTTACTTGCATGTCCCGAGCCATTAGCCATCGAAAGTTCAGAGCTACTTCAAGCAAAACCCAAACCACAATGTCTAAACTTTCGCTTAATTCACCCATTCAAAGCCTTGACTTCGACATTCTTTGGTACATCGTCAGCATAAACGCCGACATGTTCAACGACGAGAGAGCATTGGAAACCACTCTGGCTACTTCTCGCGTGTGCAGTGGATGGCGCACTTTCATGCTTAGTGTGCCGTCCATCTGGGCGCACCTTATCGACCTTGATCACCTGCGCTGGTGTACAGTCAATCTTAGGCGCGAGATGATCCGCAGGAGTGGGACAATGTTGCTGTGGGTAAAGGCACGCCGATGTGTAGGCCACCATCTGGATCACCCCGCTCACCGCATGAAATTTGTCTTGGATACACTGGACGAGAACTGGGACCGGATTCAGAGGCTCGAGGCAAATATCTTGATCGAACATGTTGGCCCCGACCAGTGGGCACCGCTATGCCGTCCTACCCCACACCTTGCGTCATTGAACCTCACTTTCATTGAACATCCAATGCTATATATGAAACGCCCGATCTTGTCTCTTCTCGGAGGGGCTGCGCCTATGGTGTGTGGGTTATATGAAGGAGCCATACGGTCAAACTTACAGTGGCACGCTCTAACAGCTTCATACCTTGGTACTCAACGCTATGTTGACGACCGCCGAAGTTCTTGGAATCCTCGTTCTGACTGAGAACCTAGTCAACCTCAAACTTGAACAAACGGTGAAAGATGAGAATAATTCTCCCCACCTTCAAGTCACGCTTCCAAATCTCTCTCACCTAGCTATCCATGTCTTGAGTAATCCTTTTCCAGGGTTAGCGCTTCTACATTGCATCCAAATTCCTGATTCTTGCATTCTGAGCTTTTCGGCGCAGTCAATGCATCCCAGAGATATAGTGTCGACCCCAAACTTGCTAAGCGCCTTCCTCTCGGCCATATCTCCCTCTGCTCGGCGCCATTTGGGATACCACGCACCTCACAAAATACGGCTTAGATATTCGGACACCCACTTTGAGCTCCGAGCAAGCTCAAGATCTAGTAAACCCGTATTCGAAGTCAAGATGGGATTAGTCAATTACGAAAAGTTCCCGCCCTACGCACTTCCCTCGTTCTTGGGAATTTTCACATTACCCAGCTTTTCCGAAGTTACCGATTTTGAATTCATGCTCATGGGCGCACATGATCCGGTCCCCGCATTCACAGAGTTTACACTGTGTCTGCCCGCCGTCAAGGTTATCGACACTGATAAATTGTCCGTCCGGCATCTGACTCGTGCGCAGGAGACTCTGAGAGCGCATCCCGTTCCTGAAGTTGCATTTCCTTTCCTTGAGACACTCATCGTCGCACTTGGTTTACTCTTACCCAGACTCTCTGACCTCAATTCCGACCCCATTTCTGAATTCATCATGATGCGCATAGCTCATGGCTATCCTATCGACACCGTGGATATCACTCCCATCAGGACAAACAGGCTCCCAGATGACATGGCGTTCCTTAGAGAAGCGACTGGCTTGAAAGTACTTTGGCAGCAGAGAAAAGATGGAGAGGCTTTCGAGTATATATGTGGTGCGGGTGCGTCACGGAACCCTTTGTCTAGTTAGTACGTGTGTGTAATCGTGAGGTCGAGATATGTAATGGTATATGCGCTGCGCGAATGACAATAGTGAGCGTGTCGGTGAGCGTTAACGCCACCGTGGCGTGTGCGTGCGTGCGCACTGCAGTGCAGGATACTAGATAATAGACACCTTCGCAAATAATTATCACGCTGAGAGAGGTGCAGTGTGCGCGCTCCGGAAAATTGTGTGTAACGTTGATCAGGATGCATGTGCGTATGATAAGCGGCCCATCTTTGCACGGCGAGGCAAAGTATCTATAATGAACGCAGCTTGTCAATGAGATGGAAGACGAACCAGATGGACGAAGAAGCAAACGTGTTTTAATTCGCGTCATTCACTGATCTCCTAAATTTGGGATGATGTGTAAGCCGCCGCTCTTCGGATCAAACGACCCGGAATCCGCATTTTCGAAAATGCAGCATACATATTCCGGAAATGTTATAACCGCCAGCGGCGAGTTGATATACACCGCGACACTTGTTTCTACTGAAATGAATTAGCACATTGATATCACGCTTCCGCTCGATCGAAGCAGCGCACATCAGCTAGCGCGCAGTGAGCACACCGAAGGCTGCGTGGTACACCGCGAGCATAAAGAGCGATGAATCGACTGCGCGGACGTCATGGTGTACAAGCCAGTGCCCTGCAGCTTCCACTGCAGTATAAGGAATCCCCGCGTCGCGAATTAAATAGCGAGCGCTGCTGCTGAAGCTGGAGACGCGGACAGAAACTGGGAGCAGAAGCGAGGGTGCCGGGACGTCCTCGCGACGCACGTTTGGGTGAGGCAGATGAATACGTGCCTGAGCCTACATCGCTATAACCAGAGCGAGCTAGGAATGAATGGCATTCTGATAGCCCAGGCGATCGTGTCCGCCGTTGGGGCGGCCGCGGTGGTCATCACGAGCGGTTGGAGTGAAACGCGCAGAGTGCGTTCCCAGGTCGACGAGCGGGAAAGCAGGTATAAATCGTGGATGGGACGCGCCTTCAAGAATATATCTGGATACATAAGCTAACTTATAAGTGAGCGCGCATTGTAAGCGGGCGGATGTTTCGAGATTAATGGTTGCATCTGCGTAGGCACGGCGTGTAAGTAGGCGCAAATAAGATAGAAAATAGCTTGATTTTCTGTTTTCCAGCGTAATACCTGTGTCGTGGGGGTGAGAATAATCGCTCTCTGTACGTGGTGGCGTAGTACCTAGAGCCTCAAACGTGAAAATATATTGCCGGCGCTGATGAATGCACATGGTGGGGAAGGTGACATCTCGAGCACGTCGCGTCGACCAAAGCGCGGCGTGAAGCTATTCATCTTCAGAACGGGCGCCGCATATGCGCCAGTCATAGCCCATTCACAGGTGTAGCGTTCATCCAACAGTCCAACGTCGCGCTGTGGACGGCATGAGCGGCGGATGAGAGGTGCGGGTGAAAGTGGACTCGAGTCGATGTTCCATGATGACGACGCACCGAGAAATGATGACAAACTGTGGTAGAGTCGATATCCGAAGAGCTCAGATGAGTCAACCTCAGGCATGAAATTATCTGTAGGAGTGGGACAAAAGTATTGTGGATAATAGCACGCGGATGCGCGCGTCGCTACACAGCATATATCACGAGTGCAATAAGCAAGCACTGGGGCCGAATTCAGAGACTTGAAGTAAATATAGCCATCGAATATATGAACGCCTCCCACTGGCAACTATTGGACCTCTCCGCGCCGTACTTCGAGTCATTGAAGCTCACTCATTTTGAGCTAAGGCCACCATTTTTAACATGCCCACTATTGTCGCCATTTGGCGGTAGTGCTCCGATGGTGCGTGAATTCTGTTTGGGAAAATAGTCATAAACCAATCTGACAACTTGCGACTGCACTAGCTTCATTCAATGGTACTCAGTGTCAAGCTGACGTTTTCCGAGGCGCTCAGAGTACTGATGGGGACCAAAAACGTGGCCAACCTCCATCTCGATCTGGTGGTCGATGTCGATGAGGCTTGAACGTCACCGCACCCATTTGCCACAATTGTCATACTTCCAAAACTTTCTCATTTAGACACAAACTTTTATTTTATCCAAGCCCAGGCGTTGAATTCCTCGACCGTATTCGTATTCCCCCACACTGTTTACTGATATTTTCAGCACAGCTGATACAACCCAGGGAATTAGTCAACAAACGCATATTGAAATCTATCATCCGGGCCATATCTACCTGCGCGCAGCGTCGTTTCAAGCATCATGTACCCCATAAAATATCGCTCAGATATTGTAACTCCTACTTTGTGCTCAGCGATGAAACGAACCCCGATGACCCCGCAATCAGATTCAGCATAGTGTTACTCACAAATCAAACATCCCCGGCCCACGCACTACCTATCCTGCTTAAACATTTCGCCCTCCTCGATCTTACCGAAGTCACAGAATTTGATTTCAAGTTCATTTATACGACACGTTGGGTTCCAGAACTTGCCACTTTCACGATGTGCTTACCGGTCATCGAGATTATTGAGACCGACGAGCGGTCACTCCCTCATTTTATCCTCGCCCAATCTGCGCTCAGAATAGCGGACACGGATAGCTTTATGTGTCCTGCGCTCGAGGTTCTCAGATTGTATCTGTTGGGAAATAGTTGGCCGCAAGGAAGTTGGCCCGATTGCCCTCCAGATCCGATTACAGAATTTGTTATGGAGCGTGTTATCTTGGACGACCTTCCAGAAATGGCATTTCTCGCAGAAGCGGATAGCATGAAGGTGATTTGGCGTCGAAGAGGGCCTTCAGAAATTCTCGGATACGTATGTTGTGCAAGTGGTTCATAAATATTAAAAACCGTATTTAATTTAAAAATTTTAAAGCTCATGGACTGTCGGTTCTTGTGGCAGAATCTGGTCATATTTACATACAGTGAACAACCCTAAATCTTCAAATTGAAAGAGCTGAAAAATATTTGACCTAACGCCCTCGAATTTGCCTCGAATGGCGAACAGTTGTTTGTTCCACACGTGATCGCGTCTTTGACTGTAGGTGGCATGCAATCAACATAGAAGGCCACATCTTCAATGGAGTCGTTAACAAAGGGACTCGATCATTCAGCCGTTCACCATCTCACAGACCAAGTGTATTTTCGAGAATGTCACCAGCCCACCCCGTCCACGCCATGAACGAAGGCGTACTGCTTCATATATTCACTCTCAACGCCGACATGTTCTCCGACGGCGATGACGCTCTCCGTACGACATGGATTACATCACAGGTGTGCCGGTACTGGGCCCTGGCGCAATCTGATGCTCGCCACTCCCTCATTGTGGGCGAGGCTCATCGATATGAACCGCATTTCTCAATCCTCCAGCAACGAATGGCTTGATGAACTCATCCGCAGAAGTGGGACCGCGCCACTGTATATCAAAGCAGAAGAGATGATCCCATTCGACGACACTTTCCGTATTGTTCGCGATAATTGGAGTCGAATACGGAAACTGGTGGTTCTCGACCCACTTCCCCGTGCGGAGTTCATTCGGCTGATATTTGGCTTTCCTGCACTATACCTAGAAATATTTGACGTGGTGTTTGACGATTCAGTGCCAGCCGAAGGCACCGAAGACGCTCCGCTTCCACCTCTCTTCGGGGGTCATGCGCCCATGCTTCGCAGCCTTCATCTTGACCGACATATCGTTCTTCAGCAGACCCCATGGCTACGTCATCTTCGTTCCCTGGTACTCACCGACATATACAGTCTACGTGAGACGCTCAATGTACTCGCGGAAATGGATCACCTTCAAGAATTAGATTTGTCTTTAAGAACCAACGGCTCTATACCCTCATTTATTCCATTCATCTCTCTTCCACGCCTCAAGTCTCTGAATTGCGACGGCCGACCTCATCTATGTGCTGCCCTCCTGGATCACGTAGAGATTTCCCTGGACTGCTCGCTGCACATTTGCATCTCTAGTGCATTCCTGGACTCCGTATTTACAGAGCTAGAACTTCTCTCTGTTGTCTCCGCGTTTACTCAGTACACCCAGCGCTTCCTGAAATCGAACACATTCTCGATTGTTCATCTCAATTACATGTCAAGTTGTTGTGTTTCCTTTGTAGGCGAAGCTACATTCCCGGTTGAATGCCGTTATGGCCTAAGTGTTTGGAGCGAAGACCATTCTTTAGACTGGGTTGACATGACCCTCACCAAATTAGCGTCGTTGGATCTCTCGAAATTGAAAACACTCCAATTTTGCTCAACAGGACCATTAGAGCCGTCTTTCGGTTCATTTTTAATCCGCCTTCCCTCTGCGGACACCATATTCAGTGACAGCCCTTCACTTGAACGTCTCATGAATCTCCAAGGCCACATAAACACAACGGAGAATCCTAACGTCCTATTTCCTATGCTCAAAAGGCTCAACTTAACCATTGGCAGGGTGTCTCACGGTGTCAAACCGGCGCTCAAATTTATCAAGTTGAGGATACAAAATGGTTATCCGATTTCCGTCTTGGACTTGGAAAGTAAGCTGCCTCACATTTCTCGAGATAATTTAGAGCTGTTCGCAGACGTTGGTGGTCTAAACGTAACGTATAAACTGTTGCCTGGGTCAGGACCGAGTTTGAACGAAGATGAAATCTGAGCGTGTATACACATAGGCATTTTAGAACATTGTATATAGTGCTTTAAATGTATTCGGACCACCCGTCCTTCTCGAATCGCCACCCTAACTGACATGATGTAGAGCGCGCCCGCGCTTGTCATCGTGCGAGCGTTGAGTAAACGCCGGCGCTAGCAACTGGCACGCACAAAAACAAAACAAAAATAAAGAAGAAAAAAGGCGCACCAAAAATCGTCAGATGTACGAGCACCGTAGACGGCGTACGCTGTCGCCGCATGAGTGGATAGGGAACTGGAGAGAGGCGATGAGCCATGCGCCGTGTGAGATCAGTCAACGTGGACACGCACCGAAGACGCGTGAGTTTGGTGGGTATACCACGCATCAGGGCCACGCGATAAGTGTACAGCGGCGAAGTGACTCTGTGACCGAGCGCATCGCGCTGTCTAATGCAGTGCCAGACGTTAATTTATATACGCGGTGGCAGTGGCGTCTGCGAGACGCCAACATGAGGAAATTAATGGGAACCCATCCGTAGCTGCGATCGCAGGCACGACGTAAAAGCTGTGATGTATCGATATGATGAAATTCTACGCACCACTCAGCCTTCTAGACTCAGCTTCAACGCCGAATAAAGTGCACGCTATATCCCTGCGCACAAAATCAGTGGATAGATATTTCATGATGAAAAGAAAAGGCGTAGCTGAGCGGGTTTCTGCCAGTCTTCGGGGAACAGCCGTGGACATCCGTGCCCCTGATTAATTGTATGCAATGCGCGGGAAGCGGGCGACCACATACCTCCTTGAGAGAGCGGGGAGAGTTGGGCAGGATGTACAAACGGAGCGTGTTGACGTTGAACCCGCCCTCTTCCGTGTGTGCGTTGTAGTGAAACGCACCGGCCGCGGCGAAAGCGTACGTGGGATATGAGCTATAAACGAAATCGTCCCCTTGTATGCAAACCGTGAATCTTCGTTCTATCGTCGTAAGAAAGCGGGGATCAGCTGCATGCTGGACCATGACTATATTATCTGAATATGTGGAACGTGGCGTCAGCTAGCACCACAGAAAAGGGACGAGAACAACTTGTCTAAGCATTTTACGGTGTAATTACTGAGGTACGCAGCCCGTATTCCACCTAATGTAAGATTAGTAGTGGAGTGAGGGCAGAAAGAGAGGAAAACGAAAGATATATGAGGGAAAATGAAGAGAGAGAGGAGCGTTGTGGTGGGCATTGCAGCACATTACGGCGAGCATAACACAGCGCACGGGTCTCTAAATCGCTTTACACTTGTGACTCGCATGAGTGCATAGAAAGGCACGTACGGTCGTACAGCATGTGGGCCGATGACAGAGTGTAGCACTGAGCTATGCAGTCGTGGATCGGGAGGGGACAAGCTAGGTCGAAGGAAGGAATGAGCAGAAAGTGAACCACGCACCGAAGAGGACGACACGTCCAATGCGATCATGCGCACGGCATGGAATGACAACCACTCTATGAAGTTGGTGTGCTTCCCGGTCCAACAGGGCGGAGAGCTAGGGATGGTGGAAGAACGACGGGTATAATGCTGGAAGTGGTGACGATAGTGTCTTCAAAGGCGGTGCCGAGCGTCGTTTCTGAGGAAGAAACGAGGAGTCAGAGCAGTGCGCAGACATACAGATGCGAGTGCTACAACGTCCCGTGGGCATTACCAAGATCAAGACACCCTCGCGCCAATTTCATCGAGTCCAAGAGCAAAGGATTCCAGAACACGTGAAGTGAGATGGCGTTCTCGTAGACCGATTTTCAGGGATGAACGATCGAGCAAGGCGTAGCGGCGGCGGCAATACGGAGGTGGGGACGGGGTGGAAAGGGGATGATTTGCATTTTTATTCTTAGCGACGACTGACAAGGTAGAAAGAAGGTAAGATGGAGAAGGTCTGAGGCATGGTGTTGCGATCTACGCACTCCCATAGAGGTATATTACGCAAGGCTAAAGAGAGGAGAAGCCAGTGTACTGCTAGCTGACGGGGAAGGGGGTGAATGGGTAGAATGGTAGAACTACGTACCTTTGGCTCGAATCTCGGAAGTTTCCTGCAACTGGTAAGCACTTTCCGACGCGCCTGAGAGCTATCAAATTAGGCGGCCAGAAAGGTTGAAAGTTGGTTGGAAGAGTACTAAAACTCGGCCGACTATCCGGCGAACAACGTCACCCGACGGCCACCACGCACAGACCATCGCTGGATCGCACGCCTTCCTGGCACTACGCCGCTTTTAGAACTCACCCACAAGCGCTGTGGTAAAATAAATAAATAATTTACATGCCATACTAACCCTGGTCACGCAATGCAAAGTGTTCAGCTAGTGCAAAATGGCATCTCAACGACTCAATATTTGAGCTTGATTCTT